>JANHGB010054927.1:0-129105 GCA_026283785.1 Coracopsis vasa
GGTGAGCGGTTGTATTCTCTTCCCTTGTTATTTCCCTTATCATTATTATTATTGGTGGTAGCAGCAGTGGTTTTGTGTTATACCTTAGTTATTGAACTGTTCTTATCTCAACCCGTGGGATTCTTTCGATTCTCCTCCCCATCCCTCCAGGAGCAGGGTGGGGAAGGGGGAGAGTGAGCGAGCGACTACGTGGTTCTGAGTTACTGACTGGACTTAAACCATGACAAGTGTCCAACCAGGGCTGTTGGCAGACTTTTATGATATTTAAGAGCACTGTTAGAGTGATCCTTCCCTTGGTGCATCATCCCAGGATCCAGAAATCAGCGGCCAAGGGACTTCCTCAGTCTGAGGTTGCATCAAAACCATTGACTGTAATTACTATGAAAAACCACCAAGCCAATCCTTCATTAATTATCTAGTCCTGGTTTGAACTCATTTATACTTTTTTCTTCCACAACTCCCTGTGGCTACAAGTTCCACAATTAAATTACACACTGTGAGAAAACGTTCTTTCACTTGTTTCAAGGCTATACTCTGACAATTTCAAGGGGCAACCCATGCTGGATAAGTCTTTCTTCTTTAGTTGCTCTGTGCAATTAATGATTTACAAACTTTTATACCCAACTGTCTCTCTTTTAAAATTGAAGACAACTTATCTTTTTAGTTTGCCCTTGTCTAAAGCCTGGCTTTCACTTCTGAACATCTTGGTGCTGTGGTTTAACCCCAGCTGGCAACTAAGCACCATGCAGTGGGATGGGGAGGAGAATAGGGAAAAAGGTAAAACCTGTGGGTTGAGATAAGAAGAGCATAATAATTAAAGTACAATATAATACTAATATGGAAAAGATAATTACAAAAAGAGAGAGATAAAAAAACCCCAACAAACAACAGTGATACACAATATAATTCACCACCCTCATACTAAAGCCAAACCACAGCACTGTACCAGCTACTAGGAAGAAAATTAACTCTATCCCAGTCAAAACCAGGACACTTGGTCAAGCTTCTCTGGGTCTTTCTAGTTCTATTATGCCATGTCTGGGGTCAGTAACCAAAACTGGGTAAGCATGTGCGCAAATCATATATCTGAAAAGTAGCATCATGATGCTTTTTTGCTTTTCATCTCCCCATTTCTTTCTAATAATTACTAACATTTTAATGGTCCTTTGTAGTTAACTGATTCTGATGTCCTACCTCACCAAAAACTCTTCATAGCCCTCACAAATATTTTCTACTTCTTTAATTTGCACATGCTCTAGGATGTGGTGAGATGGAGGACTAGTTGAACCATCAAGGTAATTTTGGGTGTCTTTGCTATTACATTAAGAGGCATCTTCACAAATGGTATCATGAGTCAAACAGGGCTCTTACTGAAACTTATAACCCCTTCTCTGAGATTTCTTCTTGCTCCTTACATAATAGCGCCTTTATGACAGGGAAGTAAAGTTGCAAAATAGGGAAACAATAAACTGAAGATTACATTTGCAGCTGGTTTGCTCTTGTTTACTGTTCTCTCTGAGTCCTACAGCAGCATAATATGATTTCCTTTTCTTTTTTCCCAACAAAGGTGAGTCACTTTGTGACACCAGGTCCAGATTCAGAACCAAACATGAACTGTTCTTCAGTTCTACATTCTGTCTTAATCTGATGAGCTCAATCTTTACTGTCACACACATATGATGGGGAATTCAGAGCAGTATTCAACTAACAGATTTCTCCAAAGCTTACTTTTAATAGATTAAGTTCTGTCATTCTTACTAAGGTTATATAGTGCTTTACCCTGACAATAGTTCACTGATAGCAATGAGAATATTTAAGAAGGAATTTTGCAAGATGGGTAACTATGGGAGAAACAAATTTTGAGTCTTTAGATTGAAAAGTGTATTCACTTCACAATTAGATCATCCTCCCTGAGAATTTTCTCAACTGTAGAACTTGAATTAACAAGAATCAAACACCTACTTTTTTAAGAACCAGGTTGTAAGAACTGTTTAGCAAGCCCACACACATTCAATTATTTTAATCTCCAGTCATAAGTCAGTACTTGCAGCACTTTAATCATTTTTGATTCTGTTCCTTGAACTCCCTTCAATTTATCAATGCCTTTTTAAATACAGATTCTGTAAGACGCAGTGGAGTCATTTTTTATGAAGAAATGAGCAGTCATTAGCAATCTGTTCAAATGAAAATAAATGTTAAAGATGAAATACACTTTTGAATAAAGAGTAATTATTATTTCATGTTGTTGAAAATCTGCTTTCTCCCTTTTCCTGAAAACCAAATAAATCTTTCATTAGAATAGCATTCATCAGACTTTTTGAGGCATTCATATGGATGTGAGATTTTTGTTCATGTGTATGTGACTGGGTGTATTTTCATCTCAGAATGCTGGTTAGTGTTAATGTGAAACTGATGGAGCCTTCACTATGCTCAGTGTCAATGACAAGTCAGAGGGAATAGGCCACAGTACTCCCAATCAGGAGATATATAAGCTTGGTCAGATTTGAATTACAGTATAACTCTGCCAAAGAGTCAAATAAATCCTATTTGCAACAGGCTTTAGGATTCTGTGTTATTTTCTGCATTATTTACAGGCAGGCTAATGATCAAACCAAGTTTGAGATATTAAGAGATCCAAAGCAGTCAAGCAAATTAGTACGTCCAACTTGTGCATAGTGGTCTGTGCACATTAAGGCAGTTCTTTACTGTTCATGCCATGGTTAGGGATATCTTGTTTCTACAGGGTGTGAAACTATGCAGTCGTTCCTCTCAAAGAAGACACACTGGATAAAGTTAACTCATGGGAACTGCTGTGAAACAGCAGGTGGGTGAGGTAAGTACAGGACAAAAATCAGTATCAGCAAACACACACAAACAGCTCTGCATCATCTTCCAAAGTGATACTGATGGAAACCAAACCCTAGTTAGGATCTGCAAAGGTAGCTCACTGCTTTCACCCACTAGACGTGGGGTCCAGCGTATGTAGTGATAGAGGACTAAATACGATTGCCTCAGATTCCTTGAAAAATCAGACCACAGTGGTGGAACTACCCCAGTCACATTGCGTATGGGATAACTATTCTATAGGATTCCAAGTACTCAGAATGATATATCTGGAAATACATATGTTATTTGCATACTCCTCCCTACTGCTTGCTTAGAACAGGAAAAATAACCCATTGGAAGAAGCACCAGTGGTTCCCCATCAGAGCACAGAATTTGGACCTGAAGTTATACTCTTAACCTAGTTACCAGCACACCTATGACCAACGATATTCCAGCACTTGAGGCATACCTCAGGATGGTAATCTGAAAATTGAGGCATTTGTAGATCGTGGCTTTCACTTCACCGTCCTTGTTTTCCTACATCCAAAGAACTCTGAGAGTTTGGGAGAAAAACCTTTGGCATGAAAGGAACAGCTACCTTTGTACTAAGTACAAATATCTCTAAAATATATGTTGGCACTTGAGGCTAAATTCACCCATCTAAACCTTAATTCATCTTAGATGCTGTTGGTAGCCAGTGGAAAATTACAGGCACTTCTTATGAGTGACACAGAACTCAGTCAGCTTATTCAGTTTCTGCAGGTGCCTGCTTCTCTGTGTGCATTAACTCCAGATGACACCTAGGGGGATCACGTTCCCAAAATACACGTCCCAGGTAAAGCTAGGTGGGAAGAACTGAGGCATTTGTATCCTGTGGACTGACTTCGGAATTTCAGCTGTGTCCTGGGTTCAGCAGTAGCAGGCAATGCAAGGCTGCTAGACTTTTCAACCCAGGAGACGGTTGCAGTGGCACCACCTTGGGGATTATGAGCCTTTCTGAAGAAGCCATCTCCAGATATCAGGATGAGTAAAGGTTTTAGTAGAGGCTAAATGTGATACTCACCTCCAGCTTCAATTCTGGCACTCCCCTGCCCTCCTCAGCACTCCTAGCAAGGGAGAAAAGCACCTCAAGGATTCACTCCTGCACCTCAGTCAGGTATTCCCTCTAATGTGAGGTGGGAAGATGAATTTTAAACTTGGCACATGGGAAAGAGGCTCTCTCTAAGCATATATCTACTTACCCAGCTATTGCTACAGCCACTCGGGCTTCCTGGAAGAGACTTATTTCTTTGAAGGTGGACTATGCTGATCTTAAATTGGACATGTCTATATTACTTCCTGCAAAACTGCGTATCCTTTCTGAGGGGCATAAATTTCTTTTTTATAACTACGACGATGCAAAGCAATTTTAAATGCCCGGAGGAGAGAACTAGAAAAGACGAATGAAAAGGAATTGAATGATTCATTAGACTCTGAAGAAGATTTGATGAGGAATTCTATAATTCTGGACTTTTAATTTAATTGTGTCTTTATTACTTTTCCCCCTTCTTTACCTTCATGGACCTTCATAAAAATACCATTTTAAGAGCTCCTTATCTTGCAGCACATAGTAAGAAATATAACACTGTTTATTTTGTTTGGACAGTATATTTGGGGTTTGAGGTTGGTGATTGATAGTCTTCCCAGGTACTAGCTATACCTGTATACCTGGAATGTCCTGATTCCTGTTTCAGTAAAATTATGCCTTTGACATAAATTTCTTACTACTTTTGAACTTTATAGCATTTTCTGTAGGTAGGAGATGAGTGCTATGACCTCTCTGCTTATTTGCTCAGGTATTGGCTAAAATCTCTCCTCACTCACATTGCTCCAAGGCACAGGAGTGATGCTGAAATCAATGGAGCTGTTTTGGATTTACACTGACTTGTAAGCACAACTTCACTGCTGTCTGTATCTATTCTTCAGGATATTGTCACAGCTTGGAGCAAACCATGAACTTTATCATATAATAATTAATCTATATTTTGGAGGTCTGAGATTTCTCTTGACAGTATAGCTCTGCATACCAGGTGCTCAGTTGTGACAAAGAAAACTACTAATTTATATGAGATGAGGTTCTAGCCTCCTAATTACAAATCTGATTTAATTCCTTTCTGTTTCAATAGGCTTTGGTTCAGTCTGGCAGCATTCCACTAACCCACCTTTTCTGAAACCTATTCCCTTTAGTCTTGCTTCAAAGATTAGGTTGATTTATGTGTTCACCACTATTCTAGGCTAAGGATCACCTGCAAACCAGCCACTCAAACAAACTAGTCAAATGCTAAGAGAGACTTTCTCAACACCGGACAAAGTAACAATAAATTAAGTATCTTAATTTCATGTGTATAAACAGCAAACAGTTGAGCATAAGTATGAATTATTCATATGTGCAGACATTAGATGCATAAATTAACCCAAAGGTCTCTGCCAGACCCATCAGCACCTCAGAGGAGCAAGATGGGAAAGATCTTTCTTTCTTGTGAGAAATGCAGAGCAAGAAAAAGCAATACAGGTACACTTCCCCTTGAATTACCTTCTTTAAAGTGACTCTTGCTACTCCATGCTGAGTTTCTACAACAGGTAACAACCATCTCTTCTCCCCGTTGCTTTCTCACCCCTGTACACTTTTCCTGCATTTTCCAAGCAGCTTTTAATCTAGTAGAGAATATTTCCCTGAGCAACTTCATTATTAAAAATCTTTTGATTTTTCCACAAGTCCTATCACCTGCACTTTCAGAGAGCCAATGCCACTTGCCTTCCTCCTCAGCAAACAATTTTATGCATTCTTCCCCCTTCCAGTTTACGAGTAGCATGGCCAACATTTGATTTCAAAGAATCATCTCCTTTGAGGGCTGCGCTCTACTTGCACTACACCAAAATGCAAAACTTATGAAAAGAACAGTGCTTAGCAACACACTGCACTGCTAAAGTTCCTGTAAATTCATTAATAATGTCAAAACAGCTAGGAGGAAACAAGGAACAAATAGTTACAATACTTCAATAGTGACCCTTGGTTTCTGAAACAGTCCAACAATAGCCTTGTTTTTTGTTGCCTATTTTAATGTCAAACACTGAAATTTAATCCCATCCCATCCCCTCCCCCCCCCCTTCTCTCTCCCCATTACTACTTAACTGTACTTTGTAATTCAGAAAACCACTGACTTGGCAATTTCATCCCAGACCCTATAAATATGATTTCTCAGCATGATTCGATAGAGTTGCCGCTCTCCTTAATATTAGGCACTTACATGTTTGCATGATTAAGAGTGTGTCAGTATATCTGCATCTATAGAATGACATAGCTCTCTAGGTACAAGTATAGGAATAGGTATAGCTACAGATATTGTTACATCAAATAAGTGATGTGAAAGGAACCTAGGATGTAGCTCTGGGACTTACCTATTTTAAGTAGTGATTACTGTCAGAAATTTAAAAATATGTATGCTCTTATTTACTGTTTTATAACAGATGAACTGTTTGTTGCTCTTATTTGCTTCCAAAACACCAACAAATCTGCGAGAAATCTTTCAGTCAGTCAACCAAGAGGCAATTTAATAATTAAGCTACTGAAAGTTCACTTAAATCACTGAAAAGTTCCTCTCCAAGAGCAGTCACTGTTATTCTGCTACACCGTGAAAAAGCTCAGCTCCGTCTATAAGCAGGGCACACAAAGTGAAGCCTAACATCTAAATGAGGGCACAGAAAGGGAAATGCCACAACATACAGAGGTACAACATATGGTTAGCTAAACAGAATCATAGGAAATAGCCACAGGGATACCAGGATTAAAGCTGGATTCAGAGGATCCAAATCTTATCTCACATATACTAATGCATCCGTATTTTTCACCTAAACTATGCTCACTGGTACAAGGGCCACAGCATGCAAGCTATTCACCTGATCATACACCTTAATGATTTAAAACCAACAGCCACCACACAAACATCCTCTGCTTCTGCCTCTAAAAACCTCACAAACAGGCAGCCTACAGACAGCCATAACCCAGAATCCTTGCTCCCTCCAGGAGCAGCAGCACAGTGCAAGATCCAAGAAGCCTGCATTTTGCCCTCGGAAATCCAGTGTTTGTGAAGGGACCCAGATTTCCACCCTACAGAACTGAAGCTGGCTAGAGCTACGACATTATGGAGAGACAGTGTTCACGTGGTAACCTGCAGGGCTGGTGTCATGGTTTAACCCCAGTCGGAAGCTAAGCACCACGTAGCCGAGCGCTCACCCCCACCCGCAGTAGGGTGGGGAGGAGAACTGGAAGAAGGTAGAACCTGTGCATTGAGATAACAACAGTTTAATAAATATGGTATAATATAATACTAACAATGATAACAATAATTAAAAGGGAAATAACAGAAATATATAAACCAAAAAAACCCAAACAACAAACAGAGATGCACAATACAATTGCTCACCACCTGCTGATCGATGCCCAGCCCGAGCTGAGCAGCAAAATGGCCCCTTCTGGCCAACTCCCCCCAGTTTATATACTGGGCATTATGTGCTGTGGTATGGAATACCCCTTTGGTGTCCTGTGTCTGCTCCCTTCCAGCTTCTTCTGCCCCTCCTCACTGGCAGAAGATGAAACACTGAAAAGTCCTTGATCAGGGTAAGCACTACTGAGCAACAACTAAAACATCGGTGTGTTATCAGCACTGTTCTCAGACTAAAGCCAAACCACACTGCACCAGCTACAAGGAAGAAAATTAACTCCATCCCACCCAAAACCACGAGAACTGGTATAACTAAAATGCATTTCATAAGACAGTTAACCCCTCTGATGTGTCATCAAATGCTTCCCAAACAGTGGGACCATTGCCTACACTGGATTTAGGATGCTAGTTTATCTGGGAGAAGATACAAAACCCATCCCATATCTGCAGAGCTAGGGTCTTTGCCTTCAAATTTTCTTTTTCGTGGTACTTAGCTTTTTACAGAGCTCTCCTACAGCAAAGATAGAGACACAATCTAACTCCTTTTAGCTTTTTGCTTGGCAAATCAGCCAAGATTCTTAACACATGCCCATTGCCTTTTCTCAGTCTGCATACTAGTGTTTGAAAGCCAGCCTTTCAAAGTGTTCAGGGCCATGGCTTCCACTATGGGAATACAAATATCTTTGCTTAGGGCCCTTTTAAAAACTGACCATGAATTCAGATGCCTTAAGATTTATTTAAAAGCCAAACACTACTCACATTTGAGAATTATTTCTGTCTCTATTATCATCCCACAATTCTCTGTTAAAACTGGCAGGTTGTATTCTTTTTTCAGTGCAACTTTTAATGCTTTTCTCATCTAATCAGATTTTTGCAGTGTGAACTATAGTAGATATATTTACATTTAAGGGAACCTGTGAACCTGCCTCTCACTCCCAGTACTACTAAAAATCCCAAACACATCCTTGTTTTAAGTTTGTATTTCTTGTTACCAGTTTCTATTAGTCTGACTTAGGTCTGTAGTAAAGCTTATGTATGTCATTATGCTCCTTGTGCTTTTGGAAAAAGCTCAGTTCAGAGAAAACAATTCACAGTAATAATGTCATTCCTTTGGTTAAAACCCAAAATAGAACAAAAGCACATACACCCCCCCACCCTCCAAGATATGCTCAACTTGAAACAAAAGTAATAGCAATTTCACAACTCTACCTATTAGTGATAGGTAGCACTTACACAGTCACTGTACTCAGACCAGTACGTTAGTGTAACCTCGAAAGAGGAGACAAGCAGAGTTGGGTGAGGAGAAAGAAAACAGATCTAAACTACTTCCTCTGACCAGGGAGGTCAGAACTTTTTAGCCCTGGCAGGGCATTTGCATATGAAAAAATTTAAGTTGCTTCTTTTAATGCACTGAACACTGATCTGCCTCCACTACAGACTAACTCCTGCTATTTAAACACTAACCATTTATCTGGATTCTGCATAAAGAGAAACAGAAGCAGTGTTTCTAACATCAGTCGTTGCTGGGATAATCATGTTGCTGTGCAATGATTATGTTGGGATCCTTTTACAGACTGAAAACAGCATTCATTACCAATTATTCATTACAGCAGGGCCCGCTCTCCTCCTGCGCTTGTTATTTAAGATGAAACAGCTCACTCGTTTTCACTGACTAAAACAGGCTTATCAGTGAACTTTTTGCTTACAGATAAATTTTCCTCTGGGTCAATTCAACTTAATAATAAGAGGTTGCATTGCATTATATTATAAATTAATTACATCAGTTTAATGCACTTTAGCGAATAGTTAATGCACTGCTGCAGTTCTTAGTGAGAAATTACTCCTCGTCCTGTTACTGCAGATTCACACCGCTTAGGATTACTCCTCTGTTTCATGCCATTGACGTGATCCCATAACAGGATGAACGTATTTTACACTAAACATTTAAGCAATAAAAGAGAGGAGAGAGAGAGGGAGAAAGAGTGACTGTGGGAATATTAATGAGCAGGGGAACTTCAACAGGGCAGCAATGAGATGAAAGCAACGTTGCTATTAAGGAATGTTTTCACTCCTGCCTGTCTATCACCAGACTGAATCTTAGATAAGGGTTTTTCAGCATGATACAAGATGTTATCAAACGCTGCTGTACAATATTTAGTCTCAAGGGCTGACTTAAAAGAAACGGCATCAACTATAAACCAAAACAACACACCATCACCGCAGAAAAGTGGAAAGCAAGTACTGCAAAGGGTTCATATTTGATGCACAGCTATTATCACAGCTTAGCTTTTCCATCGAGCTGATTTTTATCTGGATTGGATATCACCGATAAGTATATTTTATGTCGATACGTGTTTGTGTGTGCATGTGTGTGCATTTCCTCTCTGAAAGGGGAATGTGAAAGTGCAGGGGGAGAAGAGAGAGAGTATAAAATTGAATGCAGGCTGCCAAGATGGAAATGATATTTGTTTTCTATCACACCAGAGATGCACCATTCCAGCTTTTGTCCTTCAAAGCTGTGAGAGACCACGCTTTAATGCCTGCAGGTTGACCATGCATTGTTATTATACAGTCTTCATGTTCACATCATGTGTCATCTGACCAAAGGAGAGTCTACAAAGTGAAAGCCTCATGCAAAATTTATGCTTATATGGCTGTTTCAGTCAGTGGAAAAATCAATACTGCAGGCTTGATGCACAGAAATGACTGAGTGCTCTCTGACTGACACTAAAAGCACTGGGAGATTGAGGGGCTGCATTTGCTGTTCAAGGAATTGAGTGTATTAGAGCTCTTATAATAGTCTGCTCACCTTATATTAGCCTTTCCTTGGGATTATTTTTTGATAACAATTATGATTGTGGGGTTTAAGGCAATTACACTATTACAAAGAAAAAGCTGCTTTTTATGTCCTGTAAAGCTGTCATATATTTCACACCACAACTGCCTTCCAATTATTTTGCTACAATGCACTTTGGAAGCAAAATGTCCTAACTGATATATATTAGTCCTTTATGTTTTATAAATAAAAATCAAAGCTGTAATGTAATCCTTCAAAAGAAGCTTCTTGGTTTCCCAGATGTTATTTTAAAAAGAGTAAAAATGCTCTGTGTGTTGTAAGTCTTAAAAGAGACATACACAGTATCTGTTTTTATATGGGAGGACAACATAAGCCAGGGATGTTGCACACATTGTGAAGGCTGCTGTAAGTCAAAATGCTAATACAGCCCATTAACCATGGGCAGATGTGGTGCAAAAAGATGGGAGTTTAAAATAAAAACCAGGAATAAAACACCAACCAAACAAAACCTAGCTCCTCAAACGTGCTTTACAAAACAGGTTTCAAGATGTAGTTCACTGTTAGGGTGAGCATCCTGTGAGAATTTTTAAAGGCTCAATGAACACTTCTTTGTTAGACACAGAGGAGGGTGCCGGAAAATGGATGAGGAAAATTAATGTTTGAAATGAGAAACAAACTCTGGTAATCTCTTCAAGAAAATTATATATATTCCCTCCATCAAAAATACCTCTGGTCAGAACAGGAATGCATTTGCACTGCATTTTGTGGCTGTAAATACACAAAAATATTTTATTAGATGGTATTACAAGCTGTTCATCAATGTCTTCTACTTTCGTTATAACTCACAGGTAATGAGTAAAATTATTAATACAGATTATAAGAAGGGATTAAGAAATGCACTGTGAGTTGGTTTAGAAATCCCCAAATTCCATAGCAACTGTCACTATATTATTGCAAAATATACTTCATTCCCATATTCAGCTTTTTGATGCCTATGCACCTATTTAGCTGCGGCCTGCACTTTTAAAACATTCAGTAATGCAGATTAATTACAAGAGGTCAAGTGGGTGACTTTATTTCCAATTTAAACCATCAAACATCAGGTGGGTAAAAAATACAGCCCTTTCTAGCCACAAAATAAATAAAAATTGATGGAAACAAACCACACAAATTACCTTGCCAAACACTGGTTATTTGTATGCTATAGAGATATAATGAATACCACCCATGTTGTCTAAAAAGTGGATTCATACCCAGTGTGCATTAAGTCAACCTCACACTCGCAGGAGACATATGTTTATTCAGGCCTGGGTGCTCATTGGACTTTTCCACAAATCAAGCACATCAACAGTAAGCTTCAGTGGCTTTTATAAGCAAAAATAATGGATTAGAACATACCTGCTACATACTGATTGGTTATTAATGGGTTCAAACTTAGAGGAGATTTAGGTTAGATATAAGGAAGAAATTCTTCACTATGAGAGTGGTGAGGCACTGGCACAGAGAAGCTGTGGCTGCCCCATCCCTGGCAGTGTTCAGGGTTAGGTTGGATGGGGCTTGGAGCAACCTGCTGTAGTGGAAGGTGCTCCTACTTGTGGGAAGGGGTTGGAGCTGAATGAGCTTTAAAGTCTCTGTCAACCCAAACCATTCCACGATTCTATACAATTCATTGTATATATTGATGATGATATATATATAATATGATGATATTCATTGACATAACTACGATGCTCAGAGGAGGAATCTTCACTCAGGTAAGAGTCTTTTTGACCTGTGGGTGTGATTTTTAATATTATAGTCAGGGCAGTTCGCTTCAGGATGCCTTAAAAATTAGTTTTATTGCCAAGATGGTTAATTAGATAGTTGATTTGCCAAGCTGTCAAATAACTTATTCTTGATACTATCAATCCCAGATGTTCTCTGTTCTATTAAAGAGAAGCAAGTCCTGGTTTTGCTCAGTAATTCCTATTGTTAATGAAGGTCATCTTGAGCCAGGTTCAAGATCCTAATAAGTACAGTAACTATGGCTACCCACAGCACATGTAAAATATATTATATAACCTACCTGAGATCTCACAAATTAAATATTACTACGTCTGGAGCTCCTGCAGCAGAGTCCTAGCCACCTCCGAGCACATAATACTAACAAATACAATATATTTCAAAAAAAGTTTCACAAAGCAGCTAACAAATAGTGCCAACTGGAACATGCATCCAAATATCCTGATTACACTATTTTAACCATCCTCTAAACCTAAAATTTGTGCAAATAGAGCTTGTGAATTTAGACTAAATTTGCCATCAAGTTTCTGTATTTGTGTGTATGTGTGTGTGTGTGACCCTTTTGAAGTCAGAACCACTGAGAAGCAGCTGCCATCCACAGAAGCTAGACTGGAACGGCTATAAACCAGCTCTGAAGCCCACATCATTCAGACACCACTTCAAAGAGATGAGAGTATCTGCTTGCAATGACTTCATTAAAAATGCTGGAGTGGCCAAAATTCCTCGTATCATGGTCCCCATTCTGTTTTCTTGTTATGCTAATGCTCTGCCTGAAGCCAGCAGAAAGTTAGTCTGTGGAATAACTGCACCCATCAGTCACAGAAGGGACCACCACCGGGCCTGGGCTCATCATGTAACTGCAAGAAACCTACACAGGCAGGGGGAAGGAGATTCCATGCATTGTTCTTCTTCCACATCCCTGGCAGTGGTCAAGGCCAGGTTGGACAGGGCTTGGAGCAACCTGCTCTAGTGGAAGGTGTCCCTGCCCATGGCAGGGTTAGAACTGGATGAGCTTTAAGGTCCCTTCCAACACAAACCAGTCTGGGATTCTAAGATTTCTGAATTTTCATCTGCTTATTGTGAAGAGCAGGAAGGAAGAGGAAAGACACCTGCTGACTCAGAGGGTAGATAGCTGATTGATGCCTGATAGGAACTAGTCAATGTAGAGTCACATTGTAGCTCTATGGGAGGTGCCTGTCAAACCTTGACTATGGTGTCTCTGAACAAATGCTGAAAATGACTTTTTTTGTGCTGATTGAAAAAAAGAACTACAGCAGGGAACACAGACACTGGCAATACACCTTAGACTATGGGTGCTGTCACATAAATCCCCGCTGGCTTGTTTTTAACACTACCATGGGGAGATGTTATACATACATCTGGCAGGGCAGAGGAGTATGTAGGTCAATGCATATTTCTATCTATGGAATTTATAACCAAAAGCACAGAAAAAGGCCTCAAAAAGTTTGAGGGTCTCTTGTGGTAAACTAGGTCTTTGTGGTTTTAAACTCTCCTCTTTTTGTTTTTGCTGTGTAGTGATACATCTTTCCAGTAAATCATTCAAAAAAGGAACAAAAAAGGAGGAAAAATCAGTTTCCATGATAAAATCTACTGATTCTTTTGATTATTTTTTTCCCATTTGCCTAAATGATAAACTGTGAATAAGAAATCCTCATTAGAAATAAAACAGCACAACAGCAGTGGAAACAGCCAGTTTCTAGAGCTGAGTGAAAGCATGCAAAGGCTGAGAAAAAAAAGACTGATTTCAGGTCACAGATTACTGATGTTGGAAGGAATCAATACAACCCTATTTAAACAACTGGTGTATTCATCTTTATTAGCTTTTATGCCAATTTAAAGAACAAAATCTATGCAACAGGACATTCTTGAAAGCTGAAGATGTCTTCCCATCGGATAAATGCTGAGCTGAAGACCAGCAGCTATATCCTCAACCCTTTCCTACAGCAATTACTCCTCTGGCTGCATAGGTTTCTCACCAACTTACAAGACTTGGCTTAAGGAAGATAGTACCAAACTGGCCAAAAGTCCCCCTGGAGTCCAGACTTCTGGGTCCAAGGTAACTGAGGAGAAGACACGGCTGGCTGTTTCTACACTGTGGTTATTTCTTCCTTTGTCCTACCTTGAAACACCATTCACTATGCCCATTAAAGAAATAACTACAATTATCTTCTCAAACCCAGTTCTCTTTCTCCTAGTTTTCTCTCCCCCAAATGAATGAACTAACAAAATTGCTACATTAAAGCTGTATTAGATTCAACATTTTAACACCATAACACTGAAAAGTAACAGCAACTAAAGTGAAGGTTACTTGCTGAGCATGAATACATTCAATAACATACAAGATACACAGGTTTTACTTCAAGAATCTTACAGTTCAGTGAGAAAGCTATTCTGATCCACAGACATGGAAGAACTGTACTGAAGTACCCACAAACCTATTCCATTCTCCCCACATTTATAAAGCTTTATTAGCAAAGTTTGGCCAGGCAGATGGTCAACTGAGAACATGGCTTAATACACAGCAGCTTGTTTTTCTTCCATTGTGTGCTGCTTTTGTGCAGCATATCTTATCATAGCTGGAATAGGAAACTGCCCAAGACAAGAGTAATTGGGTTAACGTGCATTTGAGAAGTTTCTAGCACATGAGGTTTTTGACTAGTGCCTCTGAGCTCTACAGGAGTATAAATCAACCTTACCTCTATCAGCTGTACTCAAATAGCTAAACATTACTTAATGTGAAGGGTTCTATGAAACTACAAAGAAAAAAAATAAAGCCTGTAAAGTGTGAAAGGGCAAAACTTCAGCAGGAAGAAAAGACAGAAGGAAAACAGGAAATTGCAGACATGAGGTACTTCAGCCTCTTCAATGAAAATCCTGATAACTTTTTGACAATATTTAAAAGCATGCATATACACACAGTGAAATTTAGAAGTAGCTGAGGTTAATGTGCATCCCTGGCACTATGGATAATCATTGCCAATATGTCTCTGGAATGGATATGAGTAAGCAGTTGCCCTAAGAATGAAGGCAAGAATAGCACATCCATGCATACGTGACAGCTAATTCAGAAGATGCTTGATACTTATTACTGAGGTAATTTTAGGCTACATGAGCAAATTGACCAAAAGAAGGGAGGAAATACAAAGAAAACGAGGGTGCTGAGGCGCTGGCACAGGGTGCCCAGAGAAATTGTGGCTGCTCCATCCCTGGCAGTGTTCAAGGCCAGGTTGGACGGGGCTTGGAGCAACCTGCTCTAGTGGAAGATGTCCCTGCCCATGCCAAGGGGTTAGAACTGGATGAGCTTTCAGGTCCCTTCCAACCCAAAAAATTCTGTTATTCTATGATTCTATGACATCGAACACAAACACTGACAACAGATTGATAGCACTGCAAAGCTTCCCAAGAGATCAGACTGAAAAGTTTCCATCCTAATGGTTGAGCTTGAAAACACATGGAGCTTTAACAGGATATATTAGGAAAGGGAGAGGGGGAAAGGTCAAAATAAGAAAGAAGATGCAAAAAAAAGTTTTGTTAATGGTAGGGAGCAACCATTAGAACTATTTGGAAATATTAGAATGGCAAGTTTGGAGAAAGGCTTGGATATGCAACGGAAGAAACAGAGAAGTCAATGACAGGTTAAATGACAGACTAATGGAGGGGACGTTGTCAGAAGTGACAGTGGTGAAAGCTGAAGCATCTCTGGGAAAACAAAATGTCAGAGAGACAAACCAGGACAGGTTTAGGGAAGTCAGGAGCAGATGAATACACCCAAAAGTCATTACTGTGAAGACTCTAGGTGAAAATACATTGAGGGATGACAAATCAGCATAGCTCTAAACTAAATAAAACCCTGTAATTTAATACTTAAGGAATATGTTGTGCTATCTGTGTAAGAACAACACTTGCAGAACCTCAAGGCAGTATAACTTTGGTGTTGACCTTTTCCCCCTAGCAATGTAGTATATTTATTGTTTAAAACATCAGGTTTGAAGGAAATTCAATGAGAACCAGTTGAACAGGTTATGGCACTACTAGTACAAATACATTTTGCAAAGTTACAAATGTGGACATGACTAGTCAGAAATGTGCAAAATGGCTCCTTTAACCTTCTCAGCTACTTACCTTCTTCCTGTTCTATAATTCTGGGTTTAGAGAGTGAATGCAACCAGCTTATTATTCAGCATGAGCTTAACCGTTGGTTTACTTTGTCTTGTTCTCCAGCTTAAGAACTTCATTGAAAAAATGTTTCCTTGCCAAAGACCACTCACAAAGCCTTCAGCTGGCAAACACATCTTCCAGCTTGGTTCCCTTATGAAAATGTGTTATGTATAGTCCTATTAGACTATTGTTTAGCATTTTCAGCTTTTCCACAGTAACACATTAATTAAAATGTATTTTTCTTTCAAACTAAGAAAGTACATATTGAAGTACAAAAGACCTGAAACTGAAACTTTAATTACACTGATTAGTATCACATAGAAATTGGTGGGATAATAGTATTGTACATGAAAGTGCAACTCAACATAGCAAACACAATGTATTCTAGAACAGGCATACTCAACAGATGGCATGAAAAGCCTCCCCAACCTCCTTAAGACCTGTGAAATTAATACATACTTTATAATATAATCTGTGACAAGACTAACTAAGAAAGAATCGAAAAAATACTGTTATTAAAACAAGAAACTTGCAGCTGGGGGACAAGGTGGATTGCACCCCTAATCTTATGTCACCCATGCTTCTGAATTCATAGTTGGATGTACACTCAACTAACAGTATTTCTGATGTCAGCTTTGTAACTCTAAAATGTAACACACACACAGTGGTGTGTGTTTGTTGATCTAATGGATTGACAGGAGCAAATTGAAACAAGGTTCTATGGTTAGCTGCTTAGACAATAAAATGCACAGATAATTAGATAACTCAAGACTTTAAAGAAGTCAACAGATGTGGAAAGTCATTATCCACTTCCCTTCCATTGCTCTTGTAGTTGGAAGGGTACAGTGACAACAGAGATGAGCTGCTGTGGCACTCCTGAAAAGCCATTTGCTTCTGAAAATCAATATATTTTAACAAGTTTGAAAGTGGATGCTCCCAAAGATAAATTACAAGTAAGAGGAAGGCAGCAAAAACCTGAAGCTATTGTGTTTTTTCCAGATTTGCATTCAGCAGTCGAGGAATTTGTTAATTTAATGCTGAGCATTTCTTCAGAGGCAGAATTTTAAATACTAATTTTCAGGGAGAGAATTAAAGTGATTACATTACTCTGCCTTCCCCTCTTCAAGTGTTTCTAGAATACACAGTGCATTTCTGAGGTGATCAGACGAATACGTGATTTGTTGACACTTGAGTGCTCCAGCTCTGTTGCTGCTGTTGCTTTGAGAACTATCCTATGTGGAAGTCTCTCCTATCCCACTAGTGCATGACCCAAATTAGCTTGTGGACAGAGTGAGATGCTGCTCCTTTTCTGTGCTTTCTACTTTAAATCACAGCATCGTTCTTTTCAACAGCCTCGCATCTAAGTCTTCTCCCCCTTCTACCACAATATTGGTGTCTCATACTGACCCGAATGTTTCTTCATAAGGAAACCACTAGACTCCTTTTCATATTCTGCTTTGTTCCCTCCTCTTCCCACACAGTATGGTTTTGATGTCTTCTGAGTGGAAGGTGACAAAATGTAATGTAATTACAACTTTTTCTCTCCAGCCATCAGTTTCTTACTGGTTGTGCCACTAGTCCCAGTAACTATGTCCTATCTCCTCACTGGAGCTACCCTCATTGCCTTTTGTTCATCTCCTCTCATACACTGCAATTCTTCCTTTTCAAAATACTAATTTGTTTTAGTTTTAGAAAAATAAACATAAATATATCAGCCTTAACCTTCATCTTTGACCTTATCCAACACTACTACCACTGCTCTAGCTGCTTTCTTCAGTTAATTAAACATATACCCCCAATCACAGCCTGAAGTTATTTACCAATTTCATCACCTACTTCTACAACCTGTCTCCGATCACTTGCACTCAACTAAACCTGTTCAGATTCAATGCTCCATTCTGGAGCACTTTGCATCTCAGATTTCTAATTGCTTCATTGGCATGCCTTGCAGAAGATCCTTCTAATCCCTCATTCCAGCTTTCTGTAACTGTTTCTTCAGATCCTGTTCCTGGTCCTCCTAAATACTTTATCCAAGTAATCTCAAAGACACAAATTCAATTCTGTCTATATGCTGCCAGCAAACAAATCTGCCTGTCAACTCCTAAATCATAGTCTCTTTACACATAGCCTATTTTAAGGTTCTCTCTGTCTACATGCACAGTCAAAACTCTTGTCCAAACTCATATCACAACATCCTTTTTTTGCTCAGAGGGAAAGAAATTGGTCTCCTTTTACCCATTTAGAGTACTGCTGGTTCTCCAAGACTACTATTTGAGATGTCTCTTCACATCATTCAGCTTACCCCTTTTTCATCACGCTAAACACAAGCTGCTTGCTTTCATTTTCAAGGATCTGCATTGCCCATCTCTGCCCTTCCTCTTCCCTCATTATCTCTCATTCACTTTTCAAGGATAGGCATTGTATACTAATACCATACTGACTGCTACTGCTTTACTACTTCTTTGTATTCCCTATCTGACCATATTAATCCTGCCTTACACGCAGCTTTGGGAGCCCTTCTAGTTGTGTATTTTTTAAGTGTGCAGCATGATGGGATCGCAGTCTGTTCCTTAGGCACCAATAGAAAACAAATTATAAACAAGCAACCAAACAAAAATAATCATATTTTTGCAGAGATACCTCTAGGAAGTCTACCTGGAGCAGCAATAACTTGAGGGCAAGCTCTGCCCCACTGCTCTGTAGAAAGAGACTAATAAAGAGATATTGCACACCTCTGGGTATTTAATAGCTACCTTCAGGATTCAAAGGGAAAGCTTGTATCCTAAACCAAAACCAACAACCTTGAGAAAAATTGCCATCAAGTGTATTGAACCACATGAAGTTAGGACTCTCAGTGAATCATGTTTCTCTCCCTCTGTCCCCTCAGCCTTCCAGTAAAGCACAAAGGAGCACAACTACCTCTGACTGAGGGTGTTCTCTGACTGAATACTTCTATTAGGACTGCATCCCATTGCTCCGTGTTTGCCAAGGAGCTCTGCAGTAAGAGTATACCAGAGCCCTTTTCTGAACTTGAAGAACTGCAAATATAGGGCATCAACACAAAACACTCATCTCCAGAAACATGTATCAAGTGGACAGCAACTAAAATCAAGGTGTTGCTGAGGAATACGTAACAGGGAATGAGAGATCTATATCTTCTTTAACGCAGGTTACTTTTTCTAAAAGAAAGAATATTGCTTCGTTCTTTCCAGGGATGCTTCCTATCTGTAGCTGTCTTTAGACTCCAAACATGGAAGGGAAGAAAATACTGTGTAGCAAGTAAAGGAATCATTGCACAGAAAAAGATTTGGAGCAAGACCTTGGTTTCTATTGTTCCCTGACTTCTCAGCATCTTAATTCCTTCAGCAATTAAATTGGCATAACATTACTTGAGAGATATTTTGAAATCTTAATTAATTGTTGTAGAGCACGTTTAGATGGCAAGATGATACAAATCATGGGCATGTAAACCATTATTTCTACACAATAAAGCCATACTTGCCTACCTTTTTTCTTCTTTCCTTTAATGTAGCAAGGCACAGATTTTCTTCAAAGGCTATCTTTAAATCTACAAACCCACCACAATAAAATCAACTGTTCTACTAACCAACTTTGGATATCTTTCAGGGGAACAAATGAGAGCATCATTGAAGAAAGTATCTCAACAATCTTTCCTCCATAACACACAGAAGTTTTTTTCCTGTTTTCTATATTCATATTAAATGCATTGTGGTTTATCAGCAATTTGAAAAAAGCAAAGTAAATGAGCATCTTTTCCCACTTTAACAGAATAAGAAAGAAGCTGGTAAGGCAGGGAAGGTGAGGCATGTTCAACATGAACAGAAATTATTTCCATTCTAGGTTGATCCTTCATTGTGCTGAGCCCCATCTATTTTACAGGGGAAAAGCCATGGCTGTTCATATTTCAAATCGTTTTAAAGCAGGACACATGTGCTCTACCCTAATTGGCTCTGGAAACCAAATGCATGACCTAAACTTCTATCTTGGTCACCATTGCTTTCTGAAAACTAAGTGCAGCAAGTATTTGTCTCCTTGCATTAACCTGAAATATGTGATCACGAAGAAATCTAACTGGTATTTTTTAATTGTCAAGCTATCTGGTTTTGTGCAAAGTTCTTGTATAAAATGGATTCCACCCCAAATCCCATAATTAAAATATTACAGCACAGAATGACCCTTTTATCCAGTAATATTTTTCATCCATGAGCTGAAGGAACAAAATGTAATCATGAATTCCAGCTATGACTGTAGATGTAATCTCCTGCTTACAGACGTAAGCATAAACTACTCAAACCTAAAAGGAGCTCTTGATTTCAGCAATTCTGTTGAAGCTCAACAAGTCATCCAGCTCTGTAACAGAAACTGCCCCTGCAGTCTCCTGGCAACTGTAAGTGAATCTAAAATTCTAGAGGGGGATTTGTCCTGAATCTGCCTGGAGTTTCAACCTCTTTATCCCTGAGTTTTAAATGGGAAAAAATATGTTTTGAAATAAACCTTGCGAACTTCTTTACTAATAAGCCAATCACAGCTATTAGTTTCAAATTCAGAGCTGATAAAGCATACTGAAATTGACCTCTTTGTGCCTGTGAAAAGACATAGACGTGAATGGTGGTATGGATCTCCTTGATGAGAAGTTTTGGACTAGATACACCATTTTGTACAGGCCCAATTCTATTTACTTCCTTTCCCATTCAGTATTTATAATATGTTACAATATTTTACTATAAGCTGCTTTTTATGTCCAACATAAAACAATCTACATCTTGTCGAGATGTTGCATTTGAAATGTAGAAGATCCTATTCTCTTCATCTGGGTGAAGAATTTTGACTGCAACTCAACAAGAGTTTTCATATTCAGATCACTTAAATATCAACATTTTGTATTTCATAGGTCAAGCATGATCAGTTCTGATGGGGACTCTGGTTGAAAAACTCTCAGCTGTAGAAAACCTGTTTTGGAGATTCTTTTCTACCACCTTAACTGGCATCTTCCCTAAAGCCAGTGATGTCAAAAAGTCAAAAGAAATGTATGCAGGTACCTTCCTCCTCCCCAATGAGATGCATGGCAACTAAACCAGCTTTGCTTTTTCATTCTTCTTCTCTCACTCCCTCCTCTATTCACCCCAGACATGCCTGTATCAGCTCTGATAACCTAGTCAAATTACAGCTCAGGTAATTAAACTCTGTTTAACAAATCCTTCTTCAAGTCCAGTTCAAAGCTAGAATGCAATGTCACTGTGAGCCATCAAATGCTTCGAGTACTTCCTAGAAATGGATATATATGAGAGGTAGCTGAAGTGACTCTTTTATATACAATTTTTAAAGGATGCAGGATGAAAGGTGCAATATAAATGTAAGATATACTTTTTCATAGCCCAATGTCTTAGTGAAAGGTTGTAATTAGTGTAAGCACTGCTTAACATAAATCAGAGCTTTGCATTTAACATTTCAAATGAAACATCTTGACAAGATGTAGATTATTTTATGTCGGACATAAAGAGCAGCTTATAGTAAAATACTGTAATGATGATCTGAAAAAGCTTTGAAATCAATAGATGACAAGTTACTGAAATTAGGGAGGCCTGACCTGCTCTGCTACGAACAGCTAGTACATCAAGTAGACTTGGTTTTATTTGACCTTAAATTTCTTGCAATTGTTTTCTTTCTGATGAGTTCTAAATTCCTTAAATGTTATAGGATTTTGTTGGCATTGCTGTTCTGGTTGTTTTTGGAATCTAATTTCATTTTATACAAGATATGGTGAATGTTTAAACCAGGGAAAGATGCTAGGAGAGCAGAATGTTCTTAGCACTGCTGGGTATTTCAAGTCTGTGATTTATTTGCAATGTAATTCAATTATTAAAAATAGACAGTATTTTTATATCTTTCAATTCTGCTATATACCAAATCACAAAAGCCAGATATTTTCTATTAGTGTTTGATAACATGTGGTTACTGAGGCCATAAAAAAAATAAAGAGCACTTACAGTTTTAGTATAAACCATGATTAATTTTTATTAGGATGATACATTTATATATTATAAACTGACAATTTATTTGTAGATTTTTTTTCCCAGCAAGTTTAGCAGTTTCCCTTGGTGCAGAATGTAGAATTGTATATGAGATATTTGAGTGTCTAAAACGATGTATGATAAATGAAGTAGCATGCTACTTATACGCTTATCATGTTCCCTGACTAGCAACAGGTTCAGCAAAGGGCACAGCCAGTAAATGAAATTTTCCACCAGGACAATATATCATCACAAGAAATGTATGCGTTGGAAACTTACAAGCTTGCTCAAGATGCGGACAAGGTGTGAAATGGTAAAAAATGAAAAGCAGAAACAGCATATAGTAAATTTCAAATTCAGCTGTATTTCCATATTGGCTGAGCCAGTTGCTTTAACTGTTTGAAGTCATGTAGTTCAGAAAATAATAAACCCATGCACATGAATTTAGCTCAGCTTTAATGCTAGGATCAAATTCCTTCATTAGGTATCTTATGACTTCTTTTCAGAATAGAAACGGTAAAGCATCTAGTGAGAATGGTTTTTTTTAAATCCCCTTCAGAGCCTAAATATAAAACAATGTCTTTAAATGCATATTTCTTCCTCAGAGTTACAGGTTGAAAATCTGCTCCAGGAAATGTTTATCATAACTTCCAACACTCTGTGGAGAGCACTAATTAAAAATAATAATAAAAAACCCAGGGAGAAGAAAAAGAAGAGAAATGGTATCTGTATATTTCCCAGTGGAATTTAGTTTGTTTACAAAACCAGTTCATAATGAAAATTTCTGACATATAACCACGGAATCCTAACACACTATAAATACTCCTGTTTTCTTGCAAAAAGGTACACCAAATACCAAGGAAAAACTTCTTGGCATTCTGCTGGCAGGTGGAGTCAAGGCTAAAAATACACTGAGAGTGCCTGGTTTTATGGCTACCAGCTGTACAGCCTCAGCGAAGAAAGATAAGCATTGGAAAAGCTGGTCAAATTCTGGAATTCTATCTGAAAGCAGCCTCTGAAACTTCCTGACATTGAATTGCTACACTGTAAGGAATCTAGCATGATGACTTTGGCTTGTGTCTGTCTTTTATGGTGGTGGCTGTATTTAAATGCTTTAAGAATTTTGTAAACTGAGTAGCAAATCCTGCTCTTTTCTTACATCCTTACTGGATAAGAGGTGTCTGGAGAGATTTGGCTGATTTAGTTTTACTGCAAAAAGCAATTTTAAAACCAGCAGAACATACTTTGGGCTATAATGTCTTTCTATTGCCTTTTTTTTGTCTCTACCAGAAAAGCCTCACTTTCTTATCTTTCTTCATCTCATTTCTAACTAGGAACCCTCCTCCTACATCCAACTCAAAACAGAAGGAAAATATGTTTACAGTCACACTCAAGTATTTATTTCATAAATGCTCTATTCCCAGCCAACATATGTTGAACATCTTGTTTCCATGGGCTGAATTACTGCCACCCTATTCCAAAGATGTCAGTGACAAAGAGTCACAAAGAGACACAAGCAAAGGAGTAGTATTTCCTTAATAAACCAGATGTAGCCCCTCTTCTGGAAGCAGACTTGCCCTATTCACTCTCTAAGCTATATGGCCTTTCCTAATGGCAGTGTTAATGTGATTTAGACAAGCATTTTGACTGGAGAGCAAGAAAAGACTCTCTGACACACCATGCCTGCAGAGAGAATCTGTCTCATGTTCTCAGGTTGGTTCTCCCAAGTGCTTCATTTTTCATCCCATGTGTTCAGGCTTTCTGTCTTCCCCCAACAATGACAAAATCTTGCCTGACTGAAATCAAAGGAAATTCTGCCATTCCATTCAATGGTGCCACAATTTCTCCCCACGTTTTTGTCTAATTCCAGGCTTTCTTGATTTATGTTCTTTGGCTTTATACTTAACATTTTTGTGCCTCACCATCTATTTGGATTTACTGCTTCCCCGTCCATCTAAAACCCAGATTTAGTTTTCATTTTGTGGTTTTCTCTAACCTTTTATCCTTATAATACTAATTCAGAACCAATCTTTTCCTGCTTAGACAGACTGCTGTCTTTTGAAACAGAGTGAATCAAAGTCTAAAAACCAAAGAAACTAAGGCAATGAGAGCTCTTTGGGTTTCAACTGACATGGATCCATTAACCTTTTTCAGACTGTTGGTATCTCCTGTGCCAGCTCTTTGTGCCACTGTCTGAGTTCACTCAAGCACTGATCTGTAGTTCTGAAAGCCAAGCCCTCTTATTCATTCATAAAGTTGTTTCTTTACTACTATTCCTCCATTCCTTTCTTGCTGTATATCCAGGTTTTTGGATAATTGGCTTATTTTTGGCTAATTATTGGCTAATTCAGTGTCAGGTGTTTCATCCTCTCTTGCTGGATGGGTTGCAACTTCCATGAATGCTATCTCCCATCCAATTTCTATTCTTTCCCCCAAAGTCTTCTGTTACTCAGGATTGTTTTCTTGTTCCATAATATTTTGGTATTCTTTAAACTTTGCAGAATGTTTTAAGGATGTGAATATCAATTTGCATAAACACAGCAAAATATAGATCTTGTTAATTTTCTTCTTGTTTTACAGAGGACATGCAGAGCTGCAGTGAACCCTGATACCATCTTTTTATTTGCCATCCTTCTCAGGAGTGTCAATGAAGATAAAACCAAATGAGTTTCATCCCTGTTGCCACGGCATGATGCCACACAAACAACCTAAAATATTTACAATTTTATAACATATTGTCAGAGAGAAAACCATCTGGAAGGACTGTAAGAACTAATGGGTTTAGTTGACAAAGGAGTATGTTTTTTTAACTGTTTTGTACCTCTTCACTCTGACACTTCAATACCTTTCCATTAGTTTCTTCCTTCTGAGATAAGTAATATACTTACCATTAAAACATACTATTCCAGAAATGGTCACGTGGGGAATCACAGGATCTTAATTAAGGGAGATAACAATGATTTAACTTTGATATCTTATTTCAAAAGCCTGAGGACATTTTCCTCTCAGTTTACGTGACACTGTGGTCTCTAAAAGAGCCATTTAGTACCTATGTGGCTCCTAAAATTCATTTTGCTTTCTTCCTTAAAAACTTCAGCATTCCTGTCTTGTTTTGGCACTACGTGTACTTGTCTTTATGGGTGTAATTAGTAAATAAGATGAAGCAAAGAAAAAATACCACAAGCCTATGAGAAATAAGTGTTGAAAAAAGGAAAAAGTTTGCAAAATTAATTCTCTGTGGCAGACTGTATCAAACGAATGAGTTGCCCATACAAGTTCTGTGTTTATTCCTGCTTCAGAGTGCTGTACAGACACAAGGTTTATATTCATAGAATCACAGAATACCAGGCTGGAAGGAACCTCAAGGATCATCTGGTCCAACCTTTCTTGGCAAAGCATAACAGAGCTAGATGTCCCAGCACCCTGTCCAGGTTCTGTATTCAAAGCAACATTCAGGCATGAATTTTTCCAGTTCTTCAAAACTTCCATAGATTTTTCTATATGCAGTTCTCCTACCTAAATAAAAATGACTAGAACCTTTCTCAACTAGCAGCTTTACAGTTCAGACTAGGACAACTCACACTGGCCTTAAGGAGCAATCTTGTCCATCTGGAGGGCCATGGGAAACCATCAGATTCAGCAAATGCAGCTAACAGATCAATCTTTCCTGTCTCTTCTAACTCTCTGAAGACAATATGAGGAATCATCACCTAGTAGTGTAGTAGTGTAACCTGGATTTATGATGTTACAGTATTACCTTGTTGTTTAGACAAAAAAAGGCCCCAATATGGGGCAGCACTCAATCTTTTATCATTCCATCTGATCAAAGGCCAAGGACTAATATTCCGAAGTATATTAATAATCCCTTCCCTCACAGACTGCAAGACCAAGAGAAATACAGCTCTCCTCACATTTTCCTTTGTGCTTGATGAATATACTCTTGATTTTACTGGCATTCTTCTGTTGCCCTTCTGAGACCAGTTAACTCTTGATTTTAATGATACAAGATTACCCCTAATATTCACCCTTAGAAGACATGGATTATATGCCCCGAATTTATGGATATTACAGGATTCATTATTTACTGGGGAGTGGGAGGGATGAAAGAGAAACAGAGAACAGAATAATCCAAGGAATTAGACCCAATCTCCAATGTAAAATAAACTCCTCAGTCTTTAAAAGCCTACAAAAATCAAATCATGTCAGTAAAGATTTGGTAGCATTTTAAATTAACTCCGGCAGAAATAGAGTCCACTCAACTAGGGTCAGGAGGAAAGACAATAGAAAAAATTGGCTTTTGTGGTTCATTTAAAGCACAGCCGCAAAAGTAAAACCTGCTGATTCCAAGTGCTATGAGTCTGAGGTTACATGAACTTAATATTAACTTTACAAATCAGGAACTTTATGATGAAATGGATCTCTTCATTAGAAAATCCCCAACTACTTTGTGGTCTGTGGAGACGTTATCTGATCGTTCAGTGATGTACTTGTGGTTTGTAAAAATGGGGACCCTTAAAGATCATCAGAGCCAAAATCTTTTCCCTGGGGCCTTTTTACTCTGCTGACACTTAGTGAAAATCTACCAGCAATACACTCTCCAGAGCAGCAATCATTAACTCATTCAAAGTCACAGGCACAAGGGTCTGGGGTTAGCAACTATTAATTAGTGTAATTATTCCCAGGATGACAATTACCAGCTGCAGGATCCACTTAACATCTATTCTCAAAACTTGTCTTTCTGCAATGCTAATGTTTCTAATAGGTTCATTTACCACCATTTACTGATTACATTCACTATGGTATACTGTTTCAGATGGACAGGATGGAAAGCCAATACCTAATATTGACCTTTAAAGCATCTTGAGATTAGAAAGGCTGCTCCTACCATCATTAGCCACATCATTCCATTGAAAAACATATATATATACTGTTTGTGATAGATTTGTGATATTTCTCCTCTTTCAAATATACTCACAAAATTAATTTCATGGGAAAATAACATGGAGTGTTTCAAACTATGTTATTCAATAACATTCTCGTACAAACTAATACATTGTGTATATGAATTGTACAATTTGATGTTTGAGACTATTTCAGTTAACAATGATATGCACATGGTAAAATTTCAAATCTGTTTCTCCAGACTTCATTACAAGAAAGTAACAATGAGAAGAGGCACACGACTGTACAAGTCTACAGTCTGTGTTTGCTCAGCAGTGTCCAAATCTGGCATGGTGCTGAGCCATGTTGAAACCCTGTGCAGTTCAAAGAAATTAGGATGCTTGTCACACATTTAAATCAGACCTATGCATTTCCTAAAGGAAGAGAGAAAAATAAATAACATAAATGTAGTTTCACCTGCTTAGGGAATGTAACACACCTCTCCTGTGAACAGGGAGATAAGATGTCCACAACAAACAATACTTTGACAGGACATAGAGCTAATTCATTTAACAATAGATGGAAGCAAGCCTTTGATGTGAAGATTTTTCTCTAGATTTTGAAAAATGAATGTATTTTAAATCCATGATGGGACAAATTTCACCCAATGCTTTAATAGATCCTACTGATTCCAAAGAATATTAACCTTCTGCAAATCAGAGCCCTACATTTCAAAGCGTGTAAACGATGATAAATCAGAACTGGTCATACATGGAGACTACAGAAGGAGGAAGATTATCTGTTAAAAGGTAATAAAAGAGTTCCTCTTTCCAATACCAGTACAGTCTGGATTACTGAAACAGGAGAAAGATTTTCTTGTACAAAAGCAGAAGTGTGCAGGGAGTATGGCATCGTGTTATTCCAAAATGTTTCTCTTTCTTCATTCTCCATGAAGCTGACAGCAAGTGCAATCAGGGATGTCATACACTGAATATCAGAGTTCAGAAGGGGCAGAGGAACAAAAGTACTGGCAGTACATTTTCTGGAGAAGCTTTAATTCTTTATTCTTACTATGCTAATGAGTCACAAATCAACGTTCTTAAAGCTGTGTTAAAAAACTGTGTTTCAGAGTGGTAACACGCTATTCTAGCATATATTTTAAAGGGTCTCCTGGACAGCGCCTCGACTATGCAGGAGTAAGCGGAAGCAGCAGTGTTGCTTTTAAATGTGCTGCTAGATTGTATTTGTGAGCATTTGATGTTCTTCTTTAATAACCTCAAGTAAAAGGCTGAATGAATTCAACAACAGTAGCTGAAAAAAGTGCAATGAGTCATATTATAGGAAAATGGAGAAAAGGATACAGGACTCTCCACTGAGCACAATCCTATATTGTAGGCAATCTGTGATAACACCCTTTTCATTTCAGTTCAGTCCCATAAAATTACCACTAACATTACAACTCATGCAGAACACAGATAAATGTAAAAATGTCACAGAATTCTTCCAGATGGGACTTTTAGTTCCACTAGATCACCATCTACTTTTTTACTTGTCTAATATTTCATTACAACCTTCCATAAGTTAATTTTCTTTCCACTGACCATGTAAATCACAAATCAATTTTCATTTAAAATGCCTGACTACAGATTGCTCCTGAAAGCTCAAAGCATATGCTTCAGTGAGCTCTCCAACATTCTTAATGCACATTAGAAAAATGTTGTGGTTTCTTAAAAATCTTTTTAAAGGAATTAATTTTACATTAAAGTCTGGCATCAGACCCAAGGAGTGATACTCCTCCGTTCCATCTCGTCCCCCTGCCCAGACCCAAAAGCAGGTATATTTTGGAAATGTAACCCTATGTAGAGCTAAAAGTCTTCCATGACAATGATATTTGTTCCTTAATCAAAAATTCAGGCAAAAATATAAACTGCTTTAGATTTGCAGAAAGCAGATGTGATTACTTAATCCCAAACCCCTTCTGCAACCATGTACTTCTCTAGGGTGAAGAAGACAGAAGAAAAGGAGGAAAACCATTCACACTTCAGCCATTTGCTGTGCTTTATTTGAACCATTCTTTTTCTTATATTCTAACACAACCATTATTTGGACTAAAATATGACTATTGCTAACTGTACTTAAGGAGGCAGCCACCTTAAAACCATGTGTTATAGGAATGACCAGGAAATATCTTCAAACTGCATTCTCTGAACTGTTCTTTGCTCATGTTAATTTGAACAGAGTATTCTCCCCCTACAAAACTGTAGACACCCATTTGGCAGACAGAACTTGGGAAACATGGTTTCTATAGCTGGTTTTGCTACTGTCCTGCTGAAAAACACAGGGTGGTCACTTTGCTACTCTGTGCCTTAGTTTCCCCATCAGTAAAGAGTGGATCATTAAAATGACCCTTTCTTCATATTAAAAGGAACACTTAAATGCTTGAGCTGACATATGCATAAGCATTTACTGAATCAGTAAGAAGCAGGAGCAATCATGTGGTCATTCAACACTTTTTTATAGGTAGATCACGTTTCCTCACACCTTCTCTGCTCTTAAATCTCAGACTGTTTTCACGCATTCTTGCTACTTGAGAACCACAGCACCAAACTCTGAAGGACAAATACTCCATCAGATCAGCCTGGTGTGGTGGGAAAACGAAGGGTTATACCTGCTCTTGGAATACAAAGGAATTGCAACCTTTTCTAATGGCATGACTCCAGATCACTGAAGACTTATGAATTGTTTAACTGCAAGGGAAGAGAGAAGCACAGATCCTCCAAGTCTCTCCCCTGATCTGAACCCACAAGCCTTTCCCCTCACTCTCTTCTCCTCTGCTTACCTAGCATATCCATATTTACCATGTCTCCCTCCACCTTTGGTATTGTCCTTCCATCTCTGAAGTTCAGTTCTGTGCTGTTTTGCACCGCTCTATCACAGCTCTTAGCAAGACAGAACAGCTTTGAATCCCAAGTTCTTGAAGCACTCTGACACTGGGATTCTAGCTTGGGGGTGATGGAGAGGGTGTCAGTTTAAATAAGGCTGAGTGCTCATGACAATTGAAAGTAGCTCTGCGTTAAGTGGGGCTCTTTCTCATAATGCAATATGTCAGTGCTGACCGCTGAAATGGGGGAAGGGAAAGGCTCTTGAATAGTCTCTGTAAATAGGGTCTTGCCAAACCATTTGCAGGTTATAGTCAGCCAAACCTTGAGGGTCTTCACATAGGGGTTTTAAAAACCCAAACCCCCAAATGTCAACAGAGCCTCAAGCATCACATCTAATGTGAATCTGCCTCACTAAAACTGAGAGTTGAGGGCCTCCGGATTTGGCTCTGTGCTGGCATATCACAATCACCACTTACAGCTGACCACTTACTTGTAACAATCACATGGAATTACTTCAGATATGAAGAAGTGTGGGGAAAAATGTTTACTTTGCTTCCTGATGTAGAGAAAACCCATCATCTAAGAAGAAAGCTATTCACAACAGGGAAGCATCCGAAAACACGTCTATTAATAGTCACTGGAATTTTTACGCAGTAGGGATTACTATGAAGACAACCTGTCTGCTCCTCTAACAAGACTTTTGAAGTTAACTACTTTAACTAAACAACCAAGTAGTTGGTTGGGTATCCGACCAGTCAGTAAAAGGCCCACAAAAATATTCCATGTGGGAGATGCCTGTGAGTTGGTTCAATTAAGTGGCTAGCTAGATTTCTGTTTTCCATTTGCCTGGCCAGCCCAGAGCCAGAAGGCTATGGTTTTGTGGTTTTACCTCACTTGTGTTTTTTTTTTATTTTCCACTCATATTTCCTTTACTGGATTTTGTTCCACCAGCAATGGATTGGCAAATGCCTCTAATGATGCAGAGGTGAGCATCCGAAGAGGAATCCCAATTACGGTGGCCAGAAAGCATATAGATACTTGAACATCTTTCCTTTAACTAGATCCTCCACCTCTTGGCATTACTTTGTGAAATTCTCAGAAGCTTCTATTACACAGCCTGCCGGATAGATTGGATGAGGCAGCTAGCTGAAGCTTAAAAGGGGCAGTAGAGGTATATGCACATGCTCATAGGTACAAGCTGGGATGTGAAAAAGAAAATATCCAAAGTCATATTAGAAAGAAAAGGAAATCAAAGACTTCTCATGAAAACCATGCACCCTCTTGAGAGTCTTTTTAACTACCCATATTTTCATGTAATTCTGAGTAATTCTTGATGAGGAGACTAACAGCTATACTGAAAACATGACACTTGGGAAGCCTGTGGTTCCACTGTGAATCCCACACTAGCAAATACAGACCAGAACTTCAGTTTAGATGTCTACATACCCATCTCAGTGCCTGCCAATAGATTTATATACACAAACATTCAGGCATTCCATTTTCAGCATTTTGTCTACAATTACTAAACAGAACATTACAGCTACTGGTGGCTAAAATCAGAGCTGCCAAGTTAAATTTAAACTCAGCAGGTGCTGATGGCAGAGAGTTCCTATGTAAGCTGCACAAACGTGCAACCTAGGCACTGAACAGAAGCCTCTACCTAAATAACATTGCTCTGAATCATCAGCAATGAGGATGTGTTTTTATTGTATATACACCAGTCACCAACTACTTCTTCCTGAAGCACTAATACAGGTTTTAAGGCTACATCAACATTAGAAAGCAATTTGCTGCAGTACAAGAGGATCACTAGACAGAGGCAGTCAGTTCTGAGTCCTTCAAAACTTCAGCAGATGCAGCTTGCTATACAGTAGGATTGACTTTACAAACGATGGCATACCTCCTGCCTTCCTACACCACTTCAACAAAAATGTTTCCCTCATGGATACCAGCAAATTTAGGTTTCTCAGCCCCAGATTCTAATCTCCACAATGCCATTTATAAAATGATCAGATCAGGAGACAAAGAGAATGCAAGTATAATGTAACTGTGTACAAATTGCTCAGTATTGGAAATCTCATCTCATTCTGTTATTTACTTTTCTCCAAGTGAGATAATTATATTTGTATAGGTATAGGTATAGATATAGATTAGATGTTACATTACAAAGCCACAAGGGTTCCTGATCTTGTTAACATGATGGTTGTCATAGTTTGTTTTGTTTTGCATGAGCAAAAGCTCATTACTGAGAAACCTTGTCATTCGCATTGACTTATGTCTTCTTTATGGAGCATTTCTGAAATGAATGGCAGGACATTTCAATTCCAACTGTACCTTGGAGTCTGCTCCCACTGAAGTCAATGGGGTTTCAGGACAAAGGAAGCTTATAGCTTGTGTTTTTACAAGTACACCCTATCCTCTTGTTCAGTGTGCTTTTAAGGAAGGCCGATAGTGATTTTCAAATCATTTTGCTTTCAGGAATTATTTCAGCATTTCAGCTGGTCTATTTGGCTACCTTTTGTACTAGGTGACTTGCACACTTACACGCTTCTATGCCCAAAAGATGCTATAGTTCTTTGTATTCCTTGCAGTGCAGTAGAATGCCATGATGCAAATACACAAGCCTTGCCCTGTCTCAGCTAGCCAGAATAGGTATAGTTTGCTGTGCAAAAGAGGTGAACTAAAATCAAGTCTCACTGCTGGGGAGGGTAATAGCAGCACCGCTTTTGCATCAATCCCCTGCCAGGCAATCCATAGACTGGTAGCTCTGAAGGGAATCACCCTTCAAGCTAGAGGTAAGATGCCAGATAAGCAGTAGCCTGTAAAAAGGGATTAAAAGAAGAGATAAAACCAGGGGGAAAGATTAAGATAATTTACCCTTGTATATTGTATCCATCATGAATCCCATTGTCAGTATCTATTGTTCAACTACCTGACAAACTTCTGTTTCTATCCCCTTCGTAAAAGCCTCCATCGTATGGAAAGTTGTGTACCTTTCACGGGTTTATAATAAACTGGAAGTGAGTAACAGTGCGATATCAAAGGAAATAAAACTCCAGTTGCTATTGCTGCTGGGGTTGCCTTCTGAATGTGGCTTATACAATATTTCATCTGTGCTGACACCTTTCACTCTCAATTATTTGGCTGCTGTCAAAACAAATCAATCATATTATAGCACTGCGTCTTCATGTTACCATTCCACTGCAAGTTAGCTGCATTAACTTTGAGATACATGGAAGTATAAAATTTATCTCTATTATTTATTTCACACAACTTTCTCCTCTGTGAATTATCTCACAAACATCGCAAACTCAAATTATCAGATGTCAAATGTTGACTAAATGTAAATACCACTAAGAAATTTTAAAATAACGGCACTCATGGGAACATAAATGCATAAAGATCCCCTTGATAAGCTTTACACTTACAACCAATTATATTCTTCTGACAAATGGAACAAACAGTGTATGTTTTTAATTTCAGTTGCAATTGGCCAAGGTGCTCATACCAGATAAATGTAATTTCATAAGACATAACATTGCACTGCCACTCCTGCTAAAGCAGGGTAAACCAAAGATTTAAGGAACTGATTTTGTCACCAGTAAAATGAAAAGAGCAAAAAAAGCTGGGAATATTTTTTAAAGATGCTACAGTGCTGGGAGGGGAACACGGTTTTCCTTTACTGCTCACAAGCATTGATTTGGGAAAGGAAAAGCTAAACTCTTGAACAGAGTTTGAAAGCGATTGGTGTGGTCAGACTGCTAGACTTAAGAGTTTTCAGAGAAGATGTACAAAATCTGTTCTTGAGAGGTTTTATCCTTTAAAAATAAACAAAATAAAAGAAACAACTTTCAGGTTGCCAATAAGTGAATTTCCTGAAAATTTACTACTATAATTTCCTTCATTTTTAAGCAGGATCCATGTCCTGTTATAACTGCATCTGCTAAAATACAGAAGTCAAATATACTGGGAAAATCACACCAGGTTTACCACCTCCAGACATTTGCGTCTTCTTCATTTATTACTGCTGATGTAATGGGAAATCAGCCAAATATACATTCAGGAATATCTGGGTTGTAAATAGCTTTTAAAAACCAAGATGAAATATAAAGGATGGACAGAAATGACACTGGATGAGGAAAAGAACAAGAGACTGAAATGGGATCTGAGAAACAGAAAGGGAAAGATATTCAAGGATCAGATTACGTAAATCTAAAGCACCAGCACTGACTTGAATAGAATTAATCATGGAAGTAAGATGAGAAACTTGTCTTTATGCTTAAGATTTATTTTTAGCATAGCATAATTTATCATAACAAAACACAAGTAAAAGAAGAGTCTGTAAGGTATGTCAAATCTACAGCTGATAAACTTTAAAAGCAATATCCATGTTAAAATAAATAAGCAAAAAAACCTACAGCAGACAATAGTCTAAGAATCAAATTGTGTTGGATCTTACTAACCTTGGTGAAAACTTCTAATCCTTCTGTGGGCTGGGAAAGGTCACTAAGTCCCAAGTAAGGAAAATTCATATAATTGCAACTACTGAAAAAGCCTAATCTCTTTTAGGTCTATGAACCAGAACAAGACTTATGAATTTAGGACATTTAGCAAAGGTCTAAATGTGTCTGAGAAGCTCAAGGCATTTAACAGTAGCGATTTAAGCCACTTTGTAGGAAAGCATAGCACTAACAGCACATTCCTTTACAGGTGGGAAGAGAGATGCAGAAACCATGGATGAATTGTCTGTCATCACATGGGATGCCTGGGCTGGAGCACAGAGCAGAACACAGGTCTCGTGTCTGGGCCCTCTGCTACATCTGTCAAAGCGATAGGCTTGTAAAGACCAAACATTCCAGGAATGGAAGCAGCTTCAGGGATCAGCAGCAAAATGAGATCGAGGCCTGAAGATCTCCACGCGTACAGATTTCTACCCAAAGGACATAAAATTTCAGAGAGGTCTGGGGATGGGGAAACTCAAGGAAGTTTCACTTTCATCATTTCTGATGTCACCAGACAGATCCTGTTCCCATTTTTAGAGCAATCTCAGTTGCAGACAGATGTTGCAAAATGTCTCAAGGTGCATAAACTGCAAGATTTGAATAGGTCATAAGACTTCATAACTTTCCATGACAATTAAAATACTAAAAAAAAGGGAGATTTCCATCAGAAGAGGAGGTGTGTGGTTCTGTGCTACAGAATCACATAGACTTTAAAGAAATTTCATTTAAAAAATTGGCTCCCAGGTGGTTAACTTGTATGTTCCATCCATTCAAAATTCACACTGTTAAAAATGCCCCATAAACCCAGTTGGTCAATAAAGACTTTGTTGTTTTTATGAGTCCCTAAATATATATGTGCTTGATTAGAATCTCACTGGTCTATCAGGAACAGAAGTTTGTAACAAGGGAGTTTTTAAAACATGAATCATAGGGATTTTATTAATACAAACACTACAGAAAAACAAAGGAAATTAAACCACAAAGACTATAAATGTCTGACTTAAATCCGCTAAGGCAAGGAAATTAAGTGTGAAGGCTGCAAATCCATCCCAGTAATCCTTCCACAACTCACTCGATTGTAGAGTCTTGGATCAGCATACAAGTCATATATGCATATACCATACGGATGTACCTACCTATTAGCATGTGATCTACCAGTGCGTGTAGCATGTATGCTACCGTGCGGAGGTGAGGAACAGAGTGACAAACACTCGCTGGGATTTTCACTTGCATTTGAAATTTCTTGGCTTTTGTAAGATTACAGTAAGTTAAGTGCTTCACATTATTGGAATGAGTTTTCTCTACATTAATTTAAATTGTCACGGTCTAAATTCAAGAAGAAGATTAAAGGCTCCTGGAAACAGGTGCAAAGATACACTTTAAAAGCAGCATTAAAATGCACCCATGTTCTGGTTGACAGAAATTTCATTTATATTCCTGCACACAGAATATTCCTGCCAGGAGCAGTATCAGTCAGAGTCATGGCTCAATAAAGGGGTACATTCCCAGAAAAGTCCAGGTCTTGCGTACCAGTCACACCAAAATTCCCAGCCTAGAGGGTAGTTAAACAATAGGGTTTTGGTGGAAAGTTTGGGAAACTGCAGATTACTTCTGTCTTTCCCATCTGCTTCTTGGCATAAAAGTCTGGAAACTTAGACTCTGCCAAAACATGGCCTGCAAAGTTTAAGTAGGTGTGAAGACTGTGATTTCAGAATTAATCTGAACTAGATCACATCATTACTCCTCACTGATGTTGTTCCATAACCATCAGTAGCAAAAAAATAGGCATGCCTGAAGTCTATTTTGGGTGGAAGTCAACAGCAGAGCACACAAGCATGAAGACTACTGCATTTTAATGCCTCTGATGGTAGGCCTTTAACTTATGGGGCAGAAAATTCAAACAACAAATAGATAACACAGTGGGAGTGATCAATAAACAACTAGTAACTAATAAAGCCCTGAACCTTTCACATTCCCTCTGTTAAGGCAGCAACTTCCCACTGAACAAGATGAGCAATTAACATGGGGCCAAGCATTCTCATGGGAGAAGCCTTGTATGGTGGGGAAAAACAAGCAAACAAAAACCTAGTAAGGTTCTTTCTGTACTACCCCCAGAGAAACAGGTTTTGCCCTTTCTCCCAAAAGCAAATGTTAGGCTTCTCAAACACTACATTTCCTGGGAGACCAGATGGAGACACGGAACTTTCTACCTACCCCATCTTTAGGGATCTCTGCCCATTATTTCAGTTCCCCTGCAGCATAGTTCGGATGAGATACATCTGTTAGCCCGAGGAAACCTGCTGTAGTGGCTCCAAATCCAAAGGCACTCTGTGCATGCCACAGCATGCTTAAGGATGCAGGGATTTCTCCTATTTCATTCCATGTACTAAGTACAGAGGTTAGTCTTTGGGGGTGGCTAACCCCTTCTTTGTGTGAGTGAGCCCTTCACAGTGACTGCATTATGTGCAGCATTTATACAGTGATAGCGGAGGTATATTAGGTTTGAAGTCTTCACAGGAATTGCTAGTGAGTGCAGCTCCTTTTCTTGGTTCTTGTCATTCTTGTTCTGGTTATGTTAGTACACTGCAGAAGTACCTGGGAATAAACTACTCCTCTAAGTGAAACATCATTTTGATTATTACTGACATTGGTGCTCATTAAAATACATAAGTGAAACACTGCCTTTCTGTAGAGTCTGAAAGCTATTTCATGTTACTTGAAGGCGAATACAAATGAATAGGGACTGCATCACTTTAGTTAAAAGAGGAAAATGTTCTAAAACCTTGGAATTTGGACTCTAGATCAGTAAGCAATTGAGATTTGTAGTTTATTTTTCTGTCTCTTTTTTGTTTTTCATCTTTCTCTGATTTCTGATTTTGAGGTGTGTGTACATGCAAGAATGGAGACAGCATGTTTATCTGTTACACAATTAATAATACAAATCTATGCTCAGATGAAACAAGATCTAATAAGTGTAAACAACATATTTTTTGCTTTTTGTTACCATTATCTTTACCTAACATGCATTTTGACTCATCTCCACATATGAAAGCCTTTTTAATTTTTTACCATCATCTATGTCTATTGCTACCTATATCAGTGTATTTTAATGGCTGTCTCCTAGTTCTCAAGACGCTTCATACATCTCCCCTTTCATTGTACTGCAGCTAAAATATGACCTGTTGCTGTTTAAATAATGTAATTTAATGATTTCACATTTTTAGCCATGCAAGGCTTCCTTTGAGCATTGAAGCCTTTCACTAATGATCTGGGGAGATAGTTTGGTCTCATTTCTTCGAGAACTCCAAACTAAGAAACTCTGACTTGGAAATAAATTACTGGCATCCACTTTAGGAACAGTATAATGCTCAGTGGAAATAAAACACATAAAGTTTCAGTGCCGTGAGGCCAGAACTTCCAACCTGTTGATTTCTTTCAAGAGTCAAGTGCCATTCTAGCTCCGTACTGGTGGATATATCATCTAAAACACTGTTGTGCCATTGCTATGTGATGCAATATATTCAGGGGAATCCTTTGCAAAGACCTCCCCATTGTTCTCCATAGTGCACAAGTAGTCGGCAGTGAGCTGACAGGCAACACTGGGGTAGTTTCTTCTCATTTCAAACACGCACTCCATACTAAAAGTATAGCTAAAATACCTTAACTTTTTAGCTAAAACTGCTTTGGCTGTCATGGAAAAGTGAATGAAATGAGAGGACAGGTTTTAGCAACTCCTCAGCACTGGAATACATTCCCATTTATCAGCAACTTCAGTGTGGGTTAAAAATTATATTAAGAAAACAAGACAGAACAAACTCAGCCCCCCAAAAGGTTTCTTTCTGTTCAGATATGCAAAAATATTGCATTGAGACATAAAAATCAGGTGTACTTACAAAAAGAATGTCTTTCAATGAATATCAGCTCCCAGGTATTACTGAATACTCTGAGATTAAGCCACTACTAGTCCCTTGGAGGAACTCTTGACAAGGATAGCTGAAATTGAAAAAGGAACACACTCCCCCCAGAACCTAGAGAAACCTGACCTGGCAAACGGGATGAACCTGTTCAGCCCAGCAAAAAGATTCCCAAAGGTGGAAAGCTGAATACTGATGAAACCAGTTTGGATGCTAAGAGGAAAGCTGTCAGTGTTTTCTGCATTAAGTCAATGAGGACAGGCCAAGAAGCAGTGGATTAAAAGCAAAAGACAGACAACACATTGTCTGAAGGGTGCCTGCTTCACTTGTTATCTTGTTACAACCTCACCATTGGCACTATGACTCCTCCCAAAAGTTTTGGTGCCTAGGAGAGCATGGCTGTGCTCCAACAGTAACTCTTAGGATTTGGTGAGAGGAAAACAGGTGTGTAAATTTTTTTTGGTCAAAAGCTTTCCTGGATTGTTTTTAAGCTTTTAACTTCATTATTTTTAGTGGATTACAGTAAAAAGCTGTAGTTGTTGATTTTACCGTTTTCTGCAAAGAACTGTTGGTGGAAAGCCGAAGTTCCATAGGTGAATCTCTGCCATGTTCAGGGATTTTTGTTTAAAGTAGATGTCTCTATTCTGCCACCAAACCTCTGGTATCTCAGTAAGTTGTATTATCTGCATATGAAATTTGCTTAATAGGAGCCAGGGTAAACATATTTTCCTAAGTTTCACAGCAGGAATTTACACATTCACATTCCTTCCATGTGTCCACACATGCTTATTTGCTCAGGGAACAGACATGGTAAAGCAATATGTATGGCAAATGACACAGCGTAATGAACAGAAAATAATCAAGTATGTATCAAGAAAAGGAGTTTTGAAAGAGGCTTAGTCTAAACCTCTTTTCACTTACAACAACAGAATTCCTGTTGGCTTAGTGGTGGATCAGGACCATATAGCAACTGAACAATTTTACACAAACAGATTTGGAAAAAAGCTGAAATCTTACTTATAAGAAACTGACAACTGCAGAATAGGTAATTTCACTGAATAAGTTACACTGTGTGAGTAATTTCCATATCATTAATTGCTCCATTTTACCAGTGTCTTGAATTCTTAAAGAAACTCTTGTTTTCTCATTTTAAAGACTTAACAGATCTCCCCTATGATTCCTATTGCTGAATGCTCTTTTCTTTCCACAAGCAAGGGTTTTCATTGCTTTATCCAGTCACCCTGAGGTCTCATCACCCTGAACCAGACCTGAAACTCCCCAAGAAGAAAATCAGTTAAACACAGATGTGGATCACCCAAAATATGGTGGGATTACTCCCTTGATCAGTGTTTAGTATGAATTCAAGTAAATCAGAACTTTTTCTGAATTCATATATCATTCTTTTGAGTTACCCAGCTGGGGGAGTTTGTGGTGAAGAGATTTAGAAGTTGACTGGTGAGAGAAGAAAAAGAAGACAGGAGAAGATCCAGCTCACAGGAGCTGTGGACATCTATGCTTCACTGCACTGGAAATTCAGACAGAGGAGACGTGACAACAACAGAAGCAATAAGACAGGTTAGAAAACTGCATAAAAGCATGTCATCCGTTTGTCCATGCCACAGTGAGGTGTTAGAGAGATGGAAGTTGATAAACATGGTCTGATTTCACCCAAAGGGCCGAATTACCAAAGCTGTGTTGAAGCATGGTCTCCTAGGAGTATACCTATAGAAGTGCTGGATACAAAACAAAACATGCATTCTGTAATTATCTTTCAACTACCCACAACAAACAGGGACCAGAAGTCAATCAGGTTCAACTGAACTGATGACACCACACAGCTAGAGATGTTCTCTAGAAACACAGCACTCTCAGCTGATTCCCACCTTCATTCACACATGCATTGCGTAGTGGACCATATAGGAAGCAACAGGAACTTACAACTGTTATTCAGGGCTCCTAAAAGCTATCTTGACCAAGTTACTTCATTTCCCTGTGTATCAGTTTCACTTCCAAACAATGAGGGCAGTGGCATTTGCTTAGAGGGTCCAGAGGGAAGGGTAGGTAAGATGATAAAGAGCAATGCAACTAAGTGTGTTGGGTTCTGTTCCTTTCAGCTACTTTATGGAGAGTGTGACTGCATCTATATACAGGGAACTGCACCTGATGCTCCAGCAAGTCCCTATTTGATCCCATGCTTTCACCTACCAGTAAAGATTATGGAGGAAACCTTTTCATCCGGTAAGGTCATTGCTTGCAAAATTTATTTGGCAGCAGAGTTACACCTTTTAGCTAGCAATTAGACACCCATGGCTAAACTAAAGAGCAAAGGTTACCTGCCTTAATCCCTACCCTCCAGCTTCACAACACAGGGTGAATAAATGACGCAAGAACTGCACGAGCTTATGTTTATTTATAATACTACATACCCAGCAACTATAACCTGGAGCACTCCAGAGTGGAAGGATACATTTTTATAATGCCTGTTTCTTCATTAAGATTTCATCATCCACCTACGCTAAAAAGCCACTTCCCCTTCACTTTGTTATATCTGCTTTTACCCGCTCCTGTTCCTGCATTATTTTTTTAATCTCCAGTTCCCTACTTTACATGCGCTCTCAAATTTTAAACAAGCAAAATTTGTGCATTAGTGTGTCCTTTTCATCTAAGATTTATGAATGACAGGTTCTTCGGTGCAGCTTAATGGTATGAAAGAGACATTATTTTAAACATTAAAGTGAAAACCATTTACAACTATGATAAGAGAGGTCTGTTGACATTAAACTTTAAAACATGCACAAGGTAAAGGCAAGTAGTTGCACCAACAGGTGAGAGTACTATGCATGCGCTTTGTAAGGGAGTTTGTTCAACACGAGCTGTCTCTTCCTTTTCCCTGTTTCACAACCTGTAGGATTTGGTGCTTCAAACAATTCATCTGGTAATGAGCATCCACCAGAGTTTAAGAACTAAAAAATACATAGGGCACAGCACAGAGCTTTCATTCCATTCGAGGAAGACTTTTCCTACCATTTACATCAGAAGAAATAATAATAAATAAATAAATTGAAAGGGCTAAAGCTTTATTTTGGTACTTCCTGCTCACACCTTGATCACCTTCACACTGGTCAATCACTCCCTTACCATCCTCTTCCGTTAAAGCTGTATTGTCCTATTGTAAGATACTGACTAATACTTACCTTACTACACTTCGTTCAGTTCAATAGCAATTGCTTTCTGAGAAGCAATCAACATAATTCAGAGTAGCAAATAAATACATCCAATCAACATAGTCCAGAGTAGTAAATAAATACATCTGTATTTTACCTCATATGTGTTTGGATTGAATACTGTTTCTAGCAATGTTAGACACATTGAACAGCAGAGAATACTAGGGAAGAACAGTGATCTTGCAGAACCGCTTTTCAGTCTGATTTTCGACCACAGGGAGAATGCAGAGATATCTTAGGGTAGAACTGTTGCAAAGATGGTATAGCTCAGACAATGGGGAGGGTACATACAGAGATGAAATTTTTGCTTGTGACTTTGGAGTCATGTAACTCTCCCTCAACAGCTTGGATGGGGATGGTAGAATCTTATTGATAAAGCAGACGTCCCACAGCAAGAAGAAGTATACATATCCACAGCACTGATGGCAGCTGAGAAAACACTGATTTCAAAATAAAAGGGTGGGGGGGTTAAGTGATTTTCATGCAATACTGTGGTTTTAGTTGCCCCTATTCATTTAGCTACCCTAATCAGCAGTGGTGAAACAGAGTACTTGTCTTCATGCTGTCATTTGAAATTTTAAAGTAAACTGTGAGTAGGGAATGTTGATCACTGATGACAGAAAAGCCTAATGAATCATTCAAGCACTTTATTGATCCATGGAATCCAAGACCCAACCTCCAGTCTTTGTTTATAAAAAAGCAAACATCTCTCAAGTATTCAAAACCAATCCAAGTATTAACTTTTAATACTCATCAAGAACAACATTTCACTGCAAAAAGAGATTGTGTGGTTTAAAAGACAGAGATGCTGTGAAACAAACAGGCAAAAGAACCTATTAGAAATGACAAACATGCCTTACCTTGTAGATTTTGCAATGGCAAAGTCATGATGCCTCCTGCTGCAGCTGCTGCTACCAGACCTTGGATATTGGTGAGATTCGCGGTAGGCAGAGTTAGAACGAGCCCTTGTTGGCCCCCCAGCTGCCCAGCCATGTTGAAAGGAATAAGGATCGGCTGATTCAGGGCTGGAGTGCCTCCTGGCATCACCCCCGCTACTGCTGAGGCTAACTGTTGGGCTGTCAGGAGTGGCTGTAACAAAACACACATAGCAAGCCTGTTTTATTGTGCATAGCTGGGTATTACACAGCTATAACTCTTCTGGCTTGGGATCATTTGGTGTTCCATTACAGATATACACTGCTTCCAGTATCTTCAGGCACACACAGAAAGTTTTGGCAAACCTGACAGGCTGAAGCTGTAAACCTTACAGTAATGTAGCATGGGAGCAATCCTGGTTGAATCTGGACTGGTAAATTCATTACACATGCACTGAAGATAATTTATGAACACAAGAAGGCCTTACAAGTACCTAAATGCAAACATTTCCCAAATTTTCCCAGCTGTTTACTGATAGCAACAATTACTAGAAGCTACATGGACCAAGGCTGTCCTGCAAAGTTGGAGAACATTGAGTATCCCCTTAGAGTGTGGCTGAAGTTGGATAAAATTGTGAAGTGATAAAGGAAATGTTTTAAAATGTTATACAGTGCCATACTATTATGCCTATGTTTTGCTGTAAAGAAAATAAATAGCTGGCATAAAAGATAATGAAATGCCTTTTTTACTGCAGGAGCTGTGTGTGACAGGCAGAACTGTCAGAGCCAATAGGTTGCATTAAAATTGCACAAGCTTTTTAATATTAAATTATGACATGTATTTAAAAAATAACTTATATAGGAAATTGAAATAATTTAACCTCCTAAATATGAAAAATGCTTAGGTTTTATTTTGGAAAAAGATACAAAAAGCTGATCTCTCCAAACAAGTAACTTTAAAAACACAGACGATACATACATGCTCCCTTTTTGTAACACTAAATGAATCCAAACAGAAACACCTTTCCTACACTACACAGATCAAAGATGACCAATTGCAGTTATTTACTTCTCATCATATTGCAGGTCTCAATTAGTTGAAAGGAAAGATACTGACCTGAGGCCCAACAGGGAATGCAGGATGGGACTGACTGGGTTGGTGCTGGTCTGCTGGGCTCGTGTCAGGCAGCACTGTGTTTCCTCTGGCCTCTGAAATCCAAAGAGCAGATTGACTTTAATATCAAGCCTGGGGACTGCCACATTACCTTATACTCTGATGTCACATAACATCAAGCTGAAAATGATATGTTAAAGTGCTTTATCAATAACTCAAGCACTCAAATCACTTATCAGCTGCATAAATTATGCTAACATTCATTCAGACCAGCCAACTCATTCAAGGAGCTACAAAAATCTGACAGCAGTGAAACTGAAGCTATCATCAACCCAGCTAATGTGGGTTGCATTATACATCAATTTACATACAGTACATGAGCACTCTGCCTGTGTGGGAACTGCATTTTTTACGCTTAGGTGAGCATCAGCCATTCTAATTTCTGAAAGCAAAAATTATCTGAAAAACAATCAAGTCACATCTACTTTGTATCTTAATAAAGTCTTTTCTTTTGTCAGTTACTGAGGCAGCAAAGGCTGTACGAAGAGCATTAAAAAGGCACTACGAAAACTGAAACCAGGTATGCTTCCAAATGACAGCTTGTTTGCTAAATTGCATGTGGGGGGCGAGCAAAATTCTGTGAAACCAAGGATTTCCAGCATTTACTGAGGTGATCAATATCCAACAATCTATATGCTATATGCTGGGCACTAATGACTTGCTAAGCACAGAACACAGTCCAGCCCTACCAGATTTTGCTGAAGTCCGCAATACGGGTTTGGAAAGGAAAAAGAGAAGGAAAAAGAGAAAGGAAAAGGTCCTATCGGTTGTAAGAAAGCACCAAGATGCTTTCAAAACCACGTCCCAATCCTCCATTTCCTCCGGGTGAAGGACTCGCATCGATTCACAAGTTTTTCAGGCACGATCAGGCCCACATTTATCTTTGAAGCTGCAAGAATGACAGCAAGTATCAAAAGAAGCTGCAAGGGTACTGTGGTCTCTTGAAAAGAAAACCCTGGCAATGGCATCAGGTTTCCTGGTTGGTACGATAGCTCCTGTTTTGTTAGTGGTTTCTGATGAGCGGTTGAAATTCTGTTTTAAGTAAACCTTAATGAGATGCTCTTTTCCAATGTTTATCCTATGAAAAGCAAGTGAAAGATAATTCAGACCCAGTTCATTGGCACATTCTGGCACGGTAGGGAAAAAGGATATGATTCTGTCATACTTATAAATTTTAAAGAGGGTATTATCAGCTCATTTAAAACAAATTCTTCTAGATATTCTCAAGGGGACAGACTTATAAATAATGGAAATGTGGAAAAAAAACCCACCAAAAAACCTTCAGCATATTAAGGTACAAATAAAATTGACTGCTACATATTATTCAATTGACTTCTACTCTACACCAAGGTGTCAATCATAACAGCATTTTAGAATAGGATTAAACAATAAATGTGCAGAGTTGTTATGCAGAAACCTGAAAATCTGATTAATTTGTAATATTTTTGTGTGCTCTCAAAAAGCCAGAAATGGACATTGCTTTGGGAATACTTACAAAGAGTCCATTGAAATACTTGATTTGGAACTAATAAAAACATAGGGACTTGCTGACATTTTATAAAGTGAATTCTATAAAAATATGTTTGGCATTTTAATGACCACTGCCCTTTAATAATGATAAGCTGACCCACCACAATCGGTGAGGACTCCAACAATTGCCTAATAATGTGCAAAAAGAAACCAGTCATTTATTTTTTACTGTGCAATTTACTCATCCGAGTTATTTGAAAAGAAAGAAATGCAGCTAGATGCATGAGAGTCAGTGAAAACTGTTTCTTTCAAACACATGACAACCCTCGTGCTGCTGCCGTCCCTAAGACCAAAGAGAGGTTTGCTTCAGTATGGGTTCCTCCTATACAAAACACAGTGCTATGTTACTAAACACAATTTTACCTTTGGTAATTTCCACACATTGTTATGGGTTTTTTAATCTCCTCTGTATGTGTCAAGTGATATTAGATCAAAGGCTCAATACCAATGAATACATCATTACTCCCTTAAGATCAAATCTTCTAAGTCAGTTTTATTTATGCAATTTTAAGGGCTGAAATTTTTGTCTTTGTGTGTGATTTAATTAATATTAAACCAAGCTCTTGATAATCTGCCACATCATTAAATTGTCCTAAGAAAGCTTTGGGAGAAGAACAAAACTGGACTCAAATATTCACCGGAATTAGATTTAATTGCAATTACCACAGCTCGAGCTTTCAGAAAATAAATAAGTTCTGAAGAAACAGGCCTTTAATATTTATTTTTGCATGGTGCAGCTATCCTAAGAACCACAGTTTTCTGTTATCTGTACCCTAAGGATTTTGCAGTGTTTCATCTCATAACCTGTATGTAGTACAAGAACCATAAAGCCAAAGTTAATTACGCTGCTTTCCTTTTGCATTGCACTAATTGGAATTACTTAGGATTACATTCCTTGCATACGGTCACTCATCACAGATGATGCATCTTTTTATTTAAGTGCTTGAATCCTCTGCCTGCTGCTCCTAGCTCACTTCCCACATGATGCAGGCAAAACAGCACACGCTTTCACGTGCATGAATGTGGTCTTACGTGGCACCCTGTACAAAATTATGCATGCCTATTCTCAGACTGAGATTCTCACCTTTCCTCTCATGCCCCTGCTAATCCACCTGCTATAACAGCTACTCAAGAGCCAAGATTTTCTTCAAAGCACACAGGAAAACCTGCCTGCTGGGCTGGTGGTAAGTACAGCAAAGCCAGGATTTCAGAGTTAAGTTCTGTTGCCTCACACACACCGACAGCATTTGTTCCTCGCTGTACACTCTCTTCGGTGGGACACTAAGGTCAAAGTTCCCAGGAAGGTAAAGCAGAGCACAAAACACTGGTAGAAGGCTACTTTTCCTTATAATGTTGCCCATGTGGATTCCTGATTTCAGAGGATCTGAGGAGTCGGGACAGCTGTGTCACAGCTACTATTTCTGATTCACAGATTCATTGCTATAATTTGGAAAAATACCTTCAGTAAGACCATTCTCCTAACCTGGCAGTGCACAATCCCCTGTATTGTTTTTTGTCTCTGTTTTACCGCCTTTGTTTGGGAGTTCATTAGTTCCAGATGCTGGAATGACCTCTGCAGGTAAATTATTCCCCTGTCCACATTCCAGTCCTCACTAATAAAAATGACCTGTCAAAATCTAGCCTAGATTTTCCACTTGTCCAGATGCAGGCTATTACCTCCTGTTAGCCTATTCTCTGATGCTGCTCAGCTTCCTATCAGTGAGGGATATGGCAGCAAGGAACCAGGATTCAAAGCAGTCCCTATGGAGCCAGGAAGTGAGCATCAGCACCTTCTCTGTTCTCAACTGTGTTTTGGAGAGTTTCTGCTCTTACAGCTCCAACTGCTGGTGCACAAAGGACAGGGAGAAAGCAGTAACAGGGCACCTACTCTGTTCAGAGAAGTAATTCTCCTTAACACCATTTGCCTAGGCAAGGAGCTAAGACTTCTCTTACAACTGAGCACTGCCGTGACAGCCTAAGTCTATGAGTCTGCTCAGTGGTACCATATGAACAGGCAGGAGTGCTACTGCCAAGGTACGGCCATGACTGTAGACAAGGCTTTAATATTTAATAAGCAGTATTCATCATACGTGATTCATCATAAATTAGTTATAAATTATATAATACATACACTCACCTCTCATCCCACCAAGGGGCTGGAAGGGCATGACACAATAAAAAATTGAAGTGCACTGTAAACATTGTAAAATAACCCTCTTGAAATAAAATACTATTTAAAATAAAGCCAAGTAAAAAAAAAAGGCAACCTTCTTCTCCCCTCATCGAAAAAATATCCCCCAAACCAAGCAAAAAACCTTGTTGAACAATACCTGGTTTAAAAATAAGAAACCACAAGAGAAACATCAGATGGAAAAAAAATTCCACATCCCAAGGCCTCCGAGCCTCATACAAAATTACAGCTGTAAACGCACTGGTTATAAACCGGCTTTCCACAGTTTGTTTCCTTTTGTTTCTTACACATCTCCAGCAACACAACAGGTAATTCAGTTCTAAAGTCTTCATTTCCCAGTGCCCCACAAAGGAGGGAATGCTCTAATCCCCACTTTATAACTAAGGAAGAGAGGGACTCAGATGTGGATTCTCAAACCAGCACCATTTACGCACCTAGATCTCTTCAGCTGTAGTTACACTGGGCTGCAGTTATACATGGGTCAGAATATAGAACTGTGACTCCTTGGGTAGCTGCTCCAGGGCTACCAGCAGCTCTGGCAAGGTGAGCCTGTATGTGCTCCCCAGCACCTTGTGCTCAGATGCACCTCCCATCCTCACGGTCCTTGTCTCTCCTGGTGTCTGATGCTCACAGGGAACCTGCAGCTGACTGCAAGTGTGACCATACTGAAGAGCAATGCAGTATATACGATAGAGCGCGCTAAACATGTACATCCAGCTCTGTCCTGGACCTCCTGGTTCATCCGCAGATGTGTGCATGTGCCTGCTCAAAGGCATGGTGCATAGTGCCATCTCCTCTCAAACTGTACACCAAAGCTCACACCACAGCACAGGACAAGCCTCAGCTGATGATCTAGACATACATAAATTCCTCATTATCCTCAAGAATGAATACAACGCGTCTCGCATTTGTATCAGAACCAGGGAGATGCTGGGCTACTACTCTTCAGTATTCAGTGCTTTGAAAAATAAGCAAGATCAAATTTAATAATACTAGATTTTCAGTAATCAAAAGAATATATAAATCTTTCTGAGATACCCATTTAAGCAAATATTTCAAATGAATCAACATTAATAAAAGAACACAGCATTTCAAGCAACAGTTCATATTAAAATCCTTAGATTCAGCTCCACAATGTGACATTAAATTACTTGTATTTATCTCTCAGTAACTCTAACAATAAGAAATCAAGAGCAGACTTTTCTCTTACTCACTGAATCAACTCACATTAAAGATAGACCTTTAGGAATGAAATCATTAAAGTGAAAATACTGCCTGTGAGAAAAAAAAGTCTTACATTTTTAAAACTAATAAACTCACATTCTGAGCATGTAATAGAGCTGCATTTAGATCGTAAGCCATATTATGAGGAGGAAAAAAGATAACTTTTTAAAAAGAAATTAAATAGACTAACTGATAATATTCAAATTATCGGGTATGGGGTGTGAAAGGCCATCATCTCCGATTAAAGTAACTCACCTCTTCATTAAACAAACCCTTAATTGTCAGCAATTATACTAGGAGCAATCTTGCTGAACAGAATAGCTGAAAGAAAAAGATGCGGCTGATAATGAAAAAATGTGACATTCACTCCAAACAATCCTCATTCTGCCACAGAGCACCATATTGTGGCTCTTAATTCACTGTTTTCATTATCCTGCTGCCTAGGATGTTGGACATGTAGGTAGGAAGCCTTTCCATATCACCTCATCAAACCTTATCAATCAGATTGCTACACAGAAATTCACAAACACACCTACATTTTACAATACTTGTGGGAGAGAAAATTGAGATTTTATGCTGAATCTGGTTACATTGTATTATCCTATGGTTATCAGAGGGGATATTCCTGGGACCTCAGCAAAGAAAATCAAGCTCAGAAATTAAATGAGTAACAAATTGCTTGCTGAAAGGTATGAATTTAAGTTTGGACTGCTCATATTTCATGTGAGTAGTCAGATAGTTGTCTTCTTTCAATCCGTGACCAAGAGGTGGCATAAAATTCACTTACCTGGATTGTATGAAACTTCTCTAAGTATCAGGTTATCCCACAGATCATTAAGCAATTCGCCTTTCCCTGCTGACCTAAACTTCAGATTCTAAGCTTTTATTTTTAAGCAGCAATTTCAGCCTCACAAAGCGAACCAAACAAGAGAGCCGGGTGTGTGCAGAATTACCACGGGCACCTGTTAACTCTGAAACCTAACAATGTCGCAATGTTGATATCATCATTTTGCTGTCCTATAATTTTAGCGCAACATGGAAGTACTGCGCTTATCTTCTACAATGTTAGATTGTCTCAACTTACACAACTGTCACTCTTCATTTTCCCCTACCTATGTACAAAAACCTTCTAGTTTACCTTTGAAAATGTTCGTGGTGTGATAAGAAAATGCTGTATCGATCTGCCATATTGACGTGTCAATGCAATATCCTATACAGAAAAGCTAAACATCCTGCATGCAAAATGGATTGAATTAGACAGCAGAATGAACAGAGCAGATTCGCTTTACTGACTGGATCATTCAGTACTGAAGTAAGTAAAACCCCACAGTTAGATACTAATATGAAACTGTCACACAGTTGCTACTGCAAAGCTACCAAAATCACTGCAGAGCTCACAGTCATTCTGCCAGTAGAGCACAAAATCTCTCCTTTGCGTGGTCCCTGGGGATATTTGCTCCTGAAAGATCTTCTCCTGCAAGATATCAGTAAGGAATCACTGTCTTCACTACCCATATGCACAAACTGGCTTGCATTTATGCACCTTCATCTTTCTGGATCAGGACTGATAACATTAAAACTCCATGACTGTTTATCATGAAAATCAGGCTACTAAAGCGATTCAGGTTACAGAGCCCTTCTCCTGGGCAACCACCAGTTATATTTACCACCAAACAAAAGAACTACCATACCAAGGCACAAAAATCACAGATAACACAAAACCCAGCTCTCCCAACTGCCTCCATTATTCTTCTTTCCCATGTTTATTTTTGCTCCTCTTTCATTGCCTTATTTTTCTTCTTTCTCTTCCCCCCAAGTGAAATCTTTTTCTTATCGGTGCCCATATGACTATTCTTCCACTTCAGATACTTCATGTGAAAAAAGAAGCATCACTACTACAGGAAAGGTGAAGGGATATAATTGCAAAAGTATGTTCTTTTATTCAAAATAGACTCATTCTACTTTTCTTCACCCCCTAAGTACAGTGCATAAAAATCCCTTGTTAATGGTACATACATTTTTTATGAATTGGACCCTTCATATTGAGAGTTCTAGTTTCTTTTCTACTGTATGCATTAGCACAAATATAATCACATTAAGGTCACAAAGACCCTATCAGTTTTTCTTGAATTCATACAACATTTCATACTCACTGTTTGCTGTTAGCGCTGGTGAATGCAATGATGATAAAGGTTACTTACCAGAAGATGGACAGTTGAATGCATTATTATTTCATGTTGGGCAGCTGATCCCTAGCTAAGAAGGGCAGGAGGCTTCTCTAAATTAAACTTTGCTTTCTTTCCATCCCTGGAAGCTTACTAAATGCCAAAGAGTGAGCACATTAAAGAACATCTATTTTGGAACAACTGCTACAGTTTCCATCTTTATAGCTAACTAAGATTTCTTCCTGGTTTTACAGCATTTTTCTCTGCATGTGCTTTTATTCCTAGCAGGGTAGATGGCAAGCTTTCCACCAAAAGCCCAGTTCCTAACACTCACCCTCTCCACCTGGCTCCTATACCCTCCCCAAAATAAGGTAGCCTATAATGACATCTGATAATCAGACACAATGACTGTTAGCCTGGGGAACCTTGCACAATTTACATGTTATGGGCTCAGCTGCTGGAACTGCAGGCTACTGAAAGCCAGGCAATACATGTGGACAGCTCCTGGTGCACCATAATTCAGGCTTCTGGGTGGAAGCAAAGGGTAGCATGTCTAACATCTTTGTTTTTCACAAGTTACACTGATAGACGTATTTACAAAGGATAGGGCACAGGTAGGTGGCTGATGACAGAAACTGAACTCGCAGCTTTGTACCTTCCAGGGACTGGAAAGAAAAAAGCTGTAAGGTAGGGAGTGGCTGAACTTAGTGTGCTACCAGTCGTATAAGAGCCTATTTAGGGATTCAAATCACCTGGTTCAGTGAGTGGGAAATATCCAGCTAACAGAGAAAGCATTCTATTCAACCCAGTAAAAGCCCCTGATACTTAGATCTTCAACAGAGCCAGCGTTCAGCAAAATGCACCCCAAAAGATATGTAAACACCTACTGGAGCATCCTGACCAGCAAGCATGGCCAAGCAACAGTGGTTTATCACTCTTGCTACTGAGTTCACTGTCTGGTTTCATCCCTGTGGTGTCTTTAACAATTTCACAGTCTCTGCTGTGGTCTTTACGCAGCCCTGTGGGGCAGCTCCATAAAGTGTCTCATTACAGATTGTTCAGTGGTTCAGACTTTATTGAGACTCCTGAAAGAGCCATCCCACAGAGCAGCGTACCGTAGGAGTCCAGGTAAGATATTCAGGAGGAAACCTTAACAGTGGCAGCAACTCTGTATGCAGGAAGCCACACTCCTAGATCAGACTAAATCACAAAACTGCTAAGTCTACATTATAAACCTATTTAGCTGCACATGTACCTTCAGAAATACCTAGCTACAAAAATTCAACAGCCCTCCCCCTTCACAAGCAGCTTGTGCTGTTTGATACCTGCAGCAAGTTCTCATGATGTGCTCAGCAGGGTGAGCCATTATCTCAAATGAAAGTGTTGGTCGGGAGCTGCAGAAACTCATACTATGCATGCCTCCAGATCTTGAAAATCCTGAACTGCATTAACTTCTGTCTCTTTATTATTGACTGAAATCAAATGTGGTGACTATTTACAAGGAGCTTTTGCTAGGAGCTCCCAAACACTTTAAATTTTTCTGTTTTTAAAGAGGAGTGTGCTCACCAGGTCTCGCAAGATATGTCAAGCCTGACCATCACTAAACCAAGTTTAAAACACATAACAAGGGCTTTTGGTGTCCCCCCCCTTCTCCCTCCAGACCCACACTTCCATTTACTTCCTCCCCTGTGGACCAAAAGTTAAAAATGTAAAAAGGACCTAAAGAACTAGTAGTCAGCACTACCATCCTGCCTGCCTCCCAAATTTGAGAAGCTATTTAACAGCTAATGATAGTGAAAACACTCTGTGGCAATCACTAAGATGGTCTTTTGCAAAATAAAAATACCTAAAACAGATCTGCGGGGAAATAACCAAGTGGTTTACAAACATTTGGATACTGTTGCCTGGGGCCCCCAACACAACTGCTTGAGCAAGTCCTGAGGAGGTCCATGAAGATGCTCCAAGGGCTGCAGCAGCTCTGCTGTGGAGCCAGGCTGAGAGAGCTGGGCTGGTTCAGCCTGAGGAAGAGAAGGGTCCTTAAGGAAAGAACTTAGAGCAGCTCCAGTGCCTAAAGGGGCTACAAGAAACCCGGATAGGGGCTTTGGACAAGGGCCTGTAGGGACAGGACAAAGGGGAATGGCTTTAACCTGACAAAGGGGAGATTGAGATTAGACATTAGGAAGCAATTCTTTGTGAGGGTGCTGAGGCACTGGCACAGGGTGCCCAGAGAAGCTGTGGCTGCCCCGTCCCTGGCAGTGTTCAAGGCCAGGTTGGACTGGGCTCGGAGCAATCTGCTCTGGTGGAAGGTGTCCCTGCCCGTGGCAGGGGTTGGAACTGGATGAGCTTTAAGGTTCCTCCCAACCCAAACCATTTTGTGATTCCATGAATATGGTGATCTTGCCTTTATGTGAGTCAAACTCACACCGGATTTCACACGCGGTGGATTAGTTCTCTAGGAAAGGTTTAAGAATACAGCACAGGTTAAAAGAGCTCTACATGTAGCAGGCACATATCCCAGCACAGTCATATTGCATGAAAGATCTGGTTAGTAATGCCTTGTCATGTCAAGACCTCTTTGCAACAACATGCCATGCAGGAAGTTAAAAAGTAAAAAGAAGCCACACTAAGACTTAGCCTTGCCAAAATACCAAGTGCCAGGCAATTTGCTTGAAAGAGTGAGAGAGGGCACTGTGATACACTCTAACAGGATTAAATCATACAGGATATACAAACTGTTTCTAACCATGAGAATGCTTGTGTTCATATTTATGTATGCCTCTATATATAGATACGTATTTTAAAACAAATTACTTTCCTACATGCTTTTCATTTTTATATTATTGTTCTGCTTATTTTTTCAGCATTACAGTAACTGAAAAATATCTACTGGTAAAAGATGCTATTAATTTAAGTGCATTCATAGTGTGTTATGTCACTAATAGACTTAGGTAACATTATTCTTTTATCCTTTTTACAAAGCATTATTTTATTGTCCTCTCATTGCTAAGATTTTACTTCCACTTAAAGTCAAGTAGAGTGAGGGCTTTGCAGAATTCTATTATATTATTGTCCTGTCATTATTCTAACTCCATTACACAATAATGCAGAACCAGCATCAGCTTCCATTTGTCATAGTATTTATTTGGAGGATTATGTCAGATCTCAGACTATGTGTACGTGCCTACTAAACATAATTTGGAGTTGGGGGAAAAGTAATCACTGATTTCTTCTAAAAATGGTTTTGAAGAAAACATTTTTTAACTATTCTGTGTTTTGGGACAAGCTCTGCCATCCGATTTCAACTTCTTTGTCCATACTTCCCAGTCTTTGCCTTCTTAATATTTTCTTTTAGCCTCCCGGCTTTGAGAATACACAAAACTGGCAAAACACAGCCAGTTTTGGTTTGAAATAGCCAACACTTCCAACAACTGTTCCTTATGGCTGCCATAAAGAAAAGAAAGATCAGGTGCCAATCTGGCAAAAGCAAGATTTAGGCTTAATGCCCAGCTATCACAGAATTCCTGTGAGATCTTCACCAGCTCTTTTCATCTCACAGAGAGTAAAGTTCTGGTCACAATCAGTCATTTCATTAATCACCACCCAGATTGTTCCCTTTGTTATTCTGTAGGGCCTGTTGATTATATAAATGGTAACACACTAAGTAGATTCCACTCAGCAAGAGAAGCCTGGATTCAAAACTCAATTTAGATCAAAAACACACTAAAAAAACCCCAAACAACAAAATAATTATACTTAAGCATCTTCTCAGTTAAAACGATTTTAAAGAGCTTACAGGAAAAATCCAGCCCTTTGCCATAATATGTATGACTGACATTCATAAGACAGTTGCATACAGAAACCAGGATGGACTAGGTTTTATTTCAGCCACAAGCACACCACTTGCATGTGTTACTGTACTCTGCACATGCATTGCTATGATAGCATTGGTTTTACATAATGTTATTCTAATGACTTTCCTCCAAAGAGCGTTTGTGGACATCACAACTCCCTAAATGGTAACAATGGATAAATGTCAGCTTGAGTAATGCAGGTCTATATTATTTATGAAGCTGCAATTCTCCTGTAAATAACCCAGTTGTTAAAATAATATGTATCTATGTAATTGAGTCTTCTGTATACAAATAAATAAGGCTTTATTGCAATGTCAGAAGTTAACAGACGAGTCAATAAAATCAATAACTCACTTTTTCTTGCTTATATATCTAACTTTTCTCCACCTTTCCTATGTCCTCTGTTTGTTCTGGTTACATATTAAGACTCCGAAGGATGTATAGCTCTTATGGTATTGTTTAGTAAATGGTGGTCTGAAGAAAAGTTTGAAGAAACACCACCTCAGCAATTTAATACTCTGCCTATTTATTGTGTACTTTAACATATACCTGTCCAGTATAAATCAGGGAGAAAGAAACTGTCTTGATCTATACATCTCAATGCTAGCAATTTTTAATGTGAATGACTACATTAAGGTCTAAGTGAATTAGGTTCATATTGATACATTTAGCTAAAAGTGTTCCAGGCCTGGACTGCATTATTGTATAACCACTGTCAAAACAGCACTGCCAGATTATAACACTGTGCTGTTTATGCCTCTATGGTTAAGGTTGTGTCAGCATTTCCATTATGCTCATTTTTCAAATATTTATAACCTGGCTGTAAAATTTGCCTGGGCCTGAAATCTGGTGAACCAGAAGCCAGACAAATCTAAATGGTCACCTCAAGAAAGGCGACCATGTTACTTCAGTGGGTGTGTTTCCATTGCCTGGGTCTTACTAGATTACAATGCAGGGTCCAGGTTTATGAGCCTGGTGATTTTACTTTCTTAATCGAATGAGGATTGGGTCCCTTTAAAAAAGGCTATGGAAGGACTGGAAAATAAGGCCTGATTTTGCGATGTGATTAGGTCCCTAACTTGATAATCTCTTGTTTTCAGTACTTCAAAGATGGAGAAAAATTAACAGCAAAGCTGCTGCAATGTAAAAACTAGCCGAGGGGCATATGCACTAAATTTTATCCCACTAATTACATTTTCTTGTGAGTTTTCATCTGGGATCTAGCACACCTTCTAAACAGCATAAAATTGGGAGGGCTCCAAATGAGCCATTCTTGTCTATTAGGAATACAAACACGCTCACGAAAGCTATCTTATTATGTATGCTCCATACAGGCTCCTCATTCAAAAATATTTTAACAGATGTCATGCTGGATAAACATAATGGCTCATCTGAGGCTTAGAAACACTTTACTCACAGTAGAAAAAAATTTGGGCAGCATTTTTCAAATTGAGTTAAGTCCTTAATACACACCCACAGGCTTACTTAGACTTATAGATACAATATCTTTTCCTTTCGTAGTCCTTCTCTAGCTGAACACATGATCTGTTATCGATGAAAATGTTCCTGTTCTGATGCTGCTCTCTTGGTTCACTGCTGAAATGTCCTAACTCTGCATTTGGCTTTTGGATAAGATTACTGTGGAGCACTGGGCAGGGACAAATGCAAGCCCCTTCTGTGTGGCTCCAGCAGCCTGCAGGTTACCTGCAGAGAAGCACAGGAGGTGCAGCTTGTACAACAGCACCCTCTGAATCCTTTCTTTTGGAAAACTGACCACAAGCAGGATTGCACAAAACAGCAGAGGATACTGACACATTCCTATGCTTTGTTAACCTAAGCCAAAAAAAACACCAGCAGGAAATGCTTTTAAAATAGATTCAGAGTATAAATCCAGCTGATGAGCACCATAAGACTATGCAGTTTGGGATTCATTTTAGAGTTTCATTTGAAGGAGAAATACACTTCTATTTTCACGGTCCCTGGTGCAGAAGAGTGTGTTGCAGTAAACTGTGTTTGGCTGCATCCTATAAAGATCTCAGTAAAGAACTTCACTCTTGTGAGCAGATCCACTGAAGTAACATGAGGCACTCGTGATGTCTCCTTATGCTCTTGAGGCAAGACCCTCCGTGTATAGACTGAGCTTGTGGAACTACCCTTACGTCTTAGAGACACTGCTTGTCTGCTGTCTTAACCTTCATTCATTTCCTTTCGAAACACATGGTTCTAAAGGGGGAAGCAACAATACTCACCCTTTATTTATTTACAATAATAAGGTTTTATAGTCACAACACTATGAAAAGAAGTGTGTGGGGTGCAAATCTATAATTCTGAGCTCTTTTTTACCCACTCTGATGATCTGTGACAAACACCACAGGGCAAATCACACCATTCATTCTTATACAGAAAAATCTTGATGGTCAATCACCTAATGGTTTTTAATCACCTAATCTCATAGATACCCTGTAATCCTTAAAAAAATCCAGTGGATATCTGGGACAAAAGCACTCTTACAGTGATACCTACATTTGTCTCCAGGGATCGTCACTGGAGCTGCATTCTCATTATATACATACAATTAAGTCTGACTGACATCTGACATACCTCTTCTAAGAAAGAATCAGTCTCAGCTGCTATCCCTAGCTCCCCTTTCCTGCTCAGCTTCCCCTTTTTCTGTGCTGTTTTCCTCCTCTTTTATGAAGATTCTTGGACACAACCCCCGAACCAGTGACTTTAAGAATGTGTGCTGTTAATTGCTTATGATTTTAAAGGCAGGGTGGCTCTTGGAAAAAGAAAAATCTCAACTGCAGTATATAAGGCAACTTTTAAACCCACTGTTTTCTGAGAATAACTTTGTATTTGGAATGACAAAGTATTTTGCATTAAACCAGGAATCGTGGAGGAAGTCAGAGTAGATGGGTGACAGATCCTGCGACTAACACAAGGGTTTAAAACACATCAGGGCACCCCTCAGGCTGGAAGCCCTACACATTTCACCCTCTCATGCTGGAACAGAAAGTAGCATTTCCCGTTAGGAGCAGCTCATCTTCCAAGGATACTTTCCTCCTCTGCCAACATTTTTAAACACTACACCATACTCACACTCTTCTCCTGTACTTACCAGAGACATAACAAACTTAATATTTCAAAACTATAATATAATGCAATAAGATTCAGCATAATAACATACATCAGAAAGGACAACTTAAAAGAAAAGCATTGCATTTTCAGTATGAAACGATATATAATGACCGTTGCCTAGAAATGGATCAATGTGGCTCCAGTGGAGCAACTGTATAAGCATTCAAAACAGCAATAACTACAAGCTCTAGTGAGGTACTTTTCTTCCCAATGTCATCTCATTTCATCCCCCCTGAGCAAGACTGAAAGTCATGCTGAAAAAAACCATCCAAAGACAGCTTTGTCTCCCTGCCCCCATTCCTGCATTCTGGATTTTACTAATAATTCTCAACTGGGGAGCAATTTTCAGCTGTAACACATTGTGTTGAGTCCAATTGCAACCGCCACAAATCCTGGTTTTTATGGGGATACAAAGTTTGAAGGGAGGAAGTAGGAATTCTGCATGTCTCATTTTGTCCCCAAGAGTTTTGGTTGAAAATGCTTTTGCCATTTAAATTTTATGCAATTGATAGGAATAATGCAGCTAAATAAAAGTGTCATTGTCACCCTTCTCCTGTATTAATATACTTTCAAATAATATCAAAGGAACAAAAGAGCCAAGACTGAGTTTTTGTATTTGGAGGCCAGGTCTCACTGAATTGCACTCCACAAAGAACCTAATAAGAGTTTTCCATCACATTTCTACCCTACGCTTTGACAGACAACTTGATCCCAAACCAATATCTGAATTTAAATAACCCTCAGCTTCTCTAATATGCAACAGTTTGTGATTATTCTCAAGGGGTATGCTTGTAAGTTGCCAAAGGTCATGACAGGAGCGTCACATACCAAGACAAAGGCCAGAGCCATGCTCAGTCAGCTCTCAGTCCTTATGTACCACAGGTTTTTGGATTCTGAACCTCCAAACCTTTTCTGGAGATGTGAAGTCATTCACTCAATCTCAGCCTAAGTACTATAGCTTGTTTTTCACAGGGCCCCAAGTGCACAAACGAGAGGCTAAAACCCCTTTCCTACCTCCTCTAGGAAATTCACAGGTTCTGGGTCCATTCATTTTCCTGAACTCATTTGACAGCTTTTACTGACGTTGTAACACAAAACCGAAAGGCATTCCTACAGGAATACCAGTGAATATCAAGGAATTATCAGTCTCTATTAATAAATGACAAGAAATACTAACGGTGCGGTAATGGCAGTTGACAGCATTATTAGCATGAGGTTTTTTCTGCTCAGTTTAACCTGAGGGCCAATTTCTCAGAGCTAACGGAGGTCAGGAGGAGTGAATTCCCATCCCAAACCAAGCAGTCAAGTGCAACCCTTAATCAGGAGCTTTGAACCGGATTCGCTCACCTGACAGACCTGCACAGTCTTCTCTACCGCAGAGGCAAACGCCTGGGAGTGCAGTGGAAGTGACAGCCCTCATCCTTCTAACCAGGACTTTTTTAAACAGCCCAACTCCACAGTCAATTTTATACCAAACTCCTGTCTTCTACAGATTGATAACAGCAGTGAACACTGAACAGGGGGATGCACCAGAGCAGCCCTTCTGGTAGAGATTTTCCATAGTCTGTCCCCTCATCCAAAAGACTACAACCACACTCCCAGGTGGATGTTGGAGCTTCTTAGATCCCATCATCACCACAGTAAGCACACTTCAGTAGTGCAAAATGCTTAGGCCTCACTACTGTCCCCTGAGCTCAAAAGCTTTCACAACCACTGTACATCCAGTTTCTCCCAAGTCCATTCCTGTGGCATTCCCTACCATTCATCCAGACTCATGACTATTCCATCTAGTCCCACTGCGTCACCAAGTAACCCTCTACTTTCACTCAAAAGCTCATCACTTGTTAGCTGTTAGGGGCCATTCACACAAAAGACCCAGGATGGTCTGTGTTGGGAACACATTGCCTTGCACAGTATCTTCTGAGACATTGGTCTCAATTATTTCCTGTCCAATAAACCATGAATAAAAATGACAAAAAAACCAACCTTTATTAGAACTAGGATGACTAGCTAAGTATTAACTTTTATCCCTGTCAGTCATTTCAGCAGCAAGGATGATGCTTCATGAAGATTTGCCAGTAATTTACTTATTATGGCTTATATTCTTCCAAGGACTTAATGTAGATGCTTCCTGTGCAAACAGTACATAATTAATACCACACTATGCTAATCTGCATTACAGAAAAGGCAAAATCCCCTGCAGCTATTTTTCCTCTCATAAGAGTTCTCAGCAAATATTTGCTTTTCCTGAAAAGAACAAGTCCAGGGGCGACAGACTTCTTCCCAAATTTACATCCAGTTGGGAAAACTCTGCTTTCTGACACTCATGCAGTTTAGCTGAACATAGGAAAGTTCCAATGGATCTCTCAAAAAGATGGACCCTGTGAAGGTCTGACTGTCCTTCAGCTCCGCTGGGAGTTTACAGATCTGGTCCCGACACATGTTAGGTTAGGCAGGCATGCATCAACATCTTTTACTGTTCAATGTTTAGCCTACACATTTCTGTTTAACTTCAGTATAACTTATCACATGCCGGCAGGTACAGGCATGGGGATTAAGTGACAATTAAACAAAACCCCTTCTGCATGCATACTTTTTATGCTTAAGCATCATGTCCTCTACAAAGAACATGAAGATGCAACGGCATTTCTGCACCTAGCTCATGTGCTTATGCATCTGCTACAACATGATGTGCTGGCATACCTTTCCATGTACCTGTGTGGTACCTCAGCTGGGGAAATTATATTGGCTGGACTGGGGAGAACAGAAGAAAAACACTGTTTTCAGCAGGATGGGCTCCTTTATCTGGTTCACCACATGGGTTCAGTTCAGAGGGCACAGCAGGGCCAAGGTGGAGTGAGGAAGCTTAAACAACAGGAGCACTAAAGGTGTTAATGGCTACTTCTGCAGACAGGATTCATCTTTGGGCAGCTACTGATGCAAACAGTTCAAACACATACAGGAACTTACACTGGCTGTATATTGGGCCAGTTATTTTATTTAAAACACAATGCTGTGAGATTCTGCTCTGGCAGACAGAACTGGAAACACCTTCAAGCAGCAAACCAGACTGAAGACCTTTCAAATTTTTGGACACACATGTTGTAACACAGCGTAACACCTTTGTACAGTGCTCTATCTGCTTTGGATTCACCTATATTCACTCCAGAGGGTAGGAAAGCTTGGCAATCTAAGTTTTATTCAAGAATTCCTCTTCTCAAGCAACATTCCTTTCCTCCAAATAGCACAGCAGAGCAGCACGGAGGGGTTGTTTGCCTTTCACAAAGACAACAGCATGCATTTCACCAACAGCAAGCCAAGCTGGTATGTCCAGATTCACAAAGGCATAGATTACTCAAGCTGGCAGCGTGAAACATTGAGCTTGGTAATGAACCTGGCAGCAGGCCAGGAGATAAGATCCAGAGTATCTCTTTGTATTCCAACACATGTGTCTGAGTCAATACTCATACCAATAGACTCCCGACAGGCCTGCAGTATTCCCTGACAATCTGCTGACATGTTGCTCAGCTCCATGTTGGCCAACACATGCACTGCTCTCAGGCTGGGCTCCCAGGGAGCTTGTCCTGATTCTGAGTGCTAAACAGTTTTTAGGCTTTTCAAGCTCTCCTCTGCTGATGAGAAAACCAAAACCAACCAGACATAACCAAGAGGATCTAGATGATTTAACTCATGCCTGTTCGGGGAAATTGCAGTTTTAATCTTGAATTGGACATCTGCAGAGGGAACTTGTGTTCTCTAAGAGATTTGCTGCGACCTGGCAGCCAGTGATGTTCTACATGGGCAGTGAACTTTTGAAGGACATGACACAAACTTAGCTCATTTCAACACAAAAGACATTCACTGACTCCATAGTTTTGACCCAGCATGTCAACATCAAGCCGTCTTCTAACAAAGACCAAGAGGAGCATATTCAAATAGCAGTGTTTGTCAAGGTCCCAGCAAGTGCTGAACCACTTCCTTTGTGTCCTGCTGGAGGCATCTGCCATTTCTGACTTAAGCGTTTCTTTAGACATGTTCCCATAGCCCCTGGAACCTGTCAATCCCCTCTGTTGTGATTTAGACCCAGCACCATGCAGCCATTTACTCAACCTTCCCCTTCCACCCCTCTGGGTGGGATGGGAAGGAGAATTGAAAGAATGTAAAACCCACAAGTTGAGACAGTCCAATAACTAAAATAAAGTAAAATATAGTAATAATAAAAAGAATACCAATAATAATAGGAAACAACAAGAGACAAAATGAAAGCTCAGAAAACACAAGTGATGCACAATACAATTGCTCACCACCCGCTGACTGATACCCAGTCTGACCTGAACAGCAATTGATCCCTTCCAGGTGACTCTCCCCAGTTTCTATACTGGGCATGACGTGCTCTGGTATGGAATACCCCTTTGGCTAGTTTGGGTCAGGTGTCGTCTCTGCTTCCTCCCAGCTTCTTGTGCCTCTCCTCACTGGCAGAGCATGAGAGACTGAAAAGTCTTTGCTCAGGGTAAGTGCTATTGAGCAACATCTAAAACACTGGTGTGTTATCAGCATTATTCTCAGACTGAAGCTGAAACACAGCACTGCACCAGCTACTAGGAAGGAAAAAAATAACTGTTACAGCTGAAACCAGGACATCCTCCCATCATAAAATCTATGATGTACAAAGAAGTGCCCTGATTTTCAGATCTATTGCAGACACTAGCACACAATTCAAATGAAACAGAGGAACCACCATTGTTTAAAATTGGCCTAACATGGTGAAGATAACACACTTTCCCATCACTGTTAGCCACAGTGATTACTCTACAAAGCAACTCATGTGTCTGGCATTATCAAACTGTACAGATTACTTCACCACCCTGTTGTAGGTACAACACTGTTGTGTGCCATTCTGTTTGGAAATTTTGTTGTTACTTGTGATCCATGGATGAGCTGGTGGAAACTGGTCCCTATGTCTTCGGAAGGTGGAGGCTGCCTCACGGATGTAAGTCTCCCTCAACTACCTCCCTGTCTTGCTAGCAGGAAGATGAATTTATTGTTTGTTAAGTTTTCAGGGGCACTTAATCACACAAATCTAGTTATAATCACTGAAAACCCGTTCCCTGGATGCCAGAAGCCCTCCTGTTGGATAGTAATGGCCCAATTCTAACCATGCTCAGAGAAATAAAAGGACACAAAAGCTTATTTCTCTTTGGCTACTCAAGATCTGTGGAAGTGCCCCACAAAACTCCTATGGCCTTCAGATTAAGACTCATCCCTTTGGTTTATTCCCAAGAGAAGCCAGGCAAAACTTGAACAAAATAAGCATGCGTGGCAGAACTATTTTCTCTCTTTACTATATTTCTCCCACCTATGGAATCTACATAGAAAAAAACACCCCAAAATAACAAAAAGAAAAAACAGGAGTTCATAGAAATATTGGAAGTTTAGAAGCTCTGCAGTCAGCCACAATAAGATACAGTTCACATCCAACCTGCTGTCTGAGGGCTTAGCTCTCACAACCTGAAAGAACAGAAAAGTTCAGCTCTCTTCTGCATCTATTTGTTTAGACCAGTTAAAAAGGAGAAGAAAAGATGTTCCCCACCTATTTCAGTGATTGAGAAACTTAGGCACAGGGAGCAGATTGACCGCGATCTTGCCAAGATTGACCTGTCCAAGATGATGCAACAAATCCATGTCAGAATTGGCACTGACCTTTCCTCTGGAGCTGTTTTGTGTCTAGATTTGAGCTCAAATGAAAGCAAAAAAAACCTTGCAAAACAATGATAAATGCTATTGGCAGCTGGAAAAGTAGAAAACTGACTCCCGGGGTGGGGGGAAGTTGCATGAGATAAATGCAGGAATTCTTCCCAAGAAGCTTAAAGAAAACTAAGTCGTAGAAGCTGAGAACATTCCACATAAATTGATAATAGATGCTGTCTCCTAGAAGGGCCAAGCGTATCCTGTAGTGAGATCCAGCAACTTTTCACACGTTTCTGAGTCCTCCCTGTGTTGCCCCTGTTTTTCCCTGCAGATTATGTGAGATTCCTCTCTTCTTGAGTCATAGAACATTGACTGGATTCAAACTCTTTCCACTTCATCCTCTCTCTCTCCAGTGAAGTGCATGCACCACTGATCAGTGGACAAGATCATTCTGTAGTCATCCAAAGTATTTGTCAAGGGGCTGTATTTAAATATGCATTGTTTGCAACAAAGGAATAAAGCTATGAAAGGTTATTAGAAAATTAAATGCAGCTATAAATTAATTTCTGTCATTACTACTCATTAATATTTAATATACTTATATAAAGGATAAATCTCCTCCATTCCCCAGGCATCCTGCATTTAATAATGTGGAAACAGCTTATCTCCTTCCGGTTGCTGAGACTGGATTTGTAATAACTAGTAATGTTAAATGTGGGGTTTTTTAAATCAATAATAAATAAATACATAAACACTTCCCCCCAGAATGCTCTTGATGTTATTTACAAAATTAAAAACCACAACTACAGAATGCCAGGGGACTTCATAACCATTTCATTACTGCCTTCCTAATTGTATGTGGTGGAACTGCATAATCAGTTTATTGAAATTGAAATCTTTGGAACTGATTCTCCCTACAGACATTAAAAATAAGCATCCAGTGCAATAACACTGTACTTAATGTAATATAAACATTATATGTACCAAGCTCTAAACATCCCTTGGCTTCACCTGCTGGAATTGGACATTTTTAACACTCCTGTGTTCTGCCACTGCACTGAATCAAATATCTAATTTACAGACTGCAAAATACAATATTCCTATATTACAATAAATAAAGGGAGATACATTTAGAAAACACATACGCACAATTGGTATGAGGATAAGCAAGACCACATTTAATAAGGTGGAAATAAAGCAGACTCTTCTAGGAAATCTGAATGAAATTGCTTCTGCTTCTGTGTCCCCGCAAATAACTAGGCTGACACTACACAGTTCAGACCCAACTTCTACTTAGCAAGGGGACTTTACTCTTGTGAGTAGCTCCATTCATACAAATATTTTTAATCAAGTGTATACCCAGATATCAATAGGATTGCTATCTGAAGAGGTTTGTATTTTAGTTCACAGGATTTAACATGGTAGCAAGTAGTGATAAGACTAAGAAACATTCACCTACACATTCTCAAGTCAACATTAAGTCAACACAAGAAACTCAAGCCCAAGAAAAATGTTGTACATTTACCGGCTTTCATTTTCAACAGCAAATAAAGAAAAGCCGAGATTTTATTATGACCTTAATAATATTATTATTACTATTACTGTTGCAAAGGGGTTTGTCTTTTTTAAAGATCAGGAAAAGGGTTTTTTTGGGCGGGAAAAACTGTCATTGATGTGTTCTTCAGATGATTCAAACAGCATATTTAGAAAAGTCTTTACTAAACAAGAGTTCAGTGCTTCATTACAAAGAACTACTATTTCCAACAAGTAAAAGAAAGTAGAAATGGAAAAAAGTCCTAAAATAGCTTTTGACATCACAAAAGGAATGAAGCTGTTTCTTCTTCTCTATAGCTCTGCCATCATGTGCCAGCAATGGCATGTGGACCTCCTAACATGTCAGTCACCTCATCTTCATAAAGTTTTCTAAGACACTGAAAAGATGATTAAGGGCTATAAGATCTTTGGGCTGTTCATTTCTCTTGTAGCTTTCCTATATATTCAATACTGATGGTATGTAATAGCATGATCTCAGAACCAGCACGGGACTTCATAACCAGTGCCAGCCAGCAGAAGTACCAGCTCTGCTTCTGGACAGAGGACTCTAGAGTTGAGCACAGCATTTTGCGACATCATTTTCTACTTTTTAAGAACATAACAAAGAGGTTCGCCAAGCTGTGCAAAGCACCAAACAAAGCATTTGGAGCCAGCTCCATACTCAAGCAAAGGCTCACAATAGGCTTGCTCCTAGCACAGGTTTAGACAGCACATCACAGCAAAGAAGATGGCTGGTGTCCTAACAACTGAAACATCAAAATAAATTGAAGATAATTTTAAACAGAGAGGGTCCCGTCTAACATCACTTAGTACTTTCTGGTGCTACCTCAAGACATGAGATACAGCACTGTCATTTTGGAAGGACTGGGAGGAAACCTTCTTCCATAGACTTGACAAGAGTGTAAATGACTGCAGAGGGCGTGAGACAACACAACATCTTGCCTAATGTGCGATACTTTGATTACTTAAACCTCAGTCTGGCAAAGCACTTGAAACACATAAGCTCCCATCCACAGACAAGGTGAGCAGACAGACTCTCATTGATTGGAAAAATAATTGTTGATCAAGTTCCATTTGGCTATATGTGAAGCATTGGTTTATAACAGGAAGATCTGTCTGCCACTTTTAAAACATTAGCATGCTAAAAGGATTAAGAAAGAGAAAGAGAAGGGGAAAACACAGTCAACCAAATTTAACTACAACTCCTCCATAACAGGTCCATCTTCAGTTAAAATATGAAACAGTGAGGAAGTACTGTCTATCTATACCAGCTAAAAGCCCACTGAAAACAATCTAAGAAAGAAGCAAACCAAAATGGATGTGACAATCGAAATATCACAAACAAAACAACAATATTAATGCAAGCCTAATGCAAAAGGGATGCAATTTATTCTGTTCATACCGGCTTTTCTGAATATGGCACAAACCACTGGAAGTAGGCTGGATGCTTTTAAGAAGCTTTATTTTATTCAATAGTTTTATTTATTCAGTAAGTTTTGGAAATAAACTGTTTGTTGTAATGCATATATCTTTCTCCCCCTTTCCTTTTTGAGTAAAACTATCCTTAGATCACCTCATGCACAGAAATGCAAGCAGGCTGATTCCCACACAAGTAGAAATACAGTTTCCCTCTGTGAATGTTAGCTTATGTTTCAGCATCATTCTGAAGGATAAAGAATGACAATAGAAATACCCCTCTAGAAGTCAGTCCCCTCCACTGTCTTATCTATAAGTAGAATTTTGCATCTGCAGTTTGCAGTAGTTGCATGTAGCTGCTTGTAAAGGTGAGTTAAAGTACTCAGACTACATCGGTAGTTTGCCTTTAAACACCTATTTACATTCTGTAAACCATTCACCTCAAGAACGTGAAACATTTGTGGGGTCAAAGCAGATTCAAGAAATTAACTGAATGGGCAGTTGCAGTTTTATGACTCGATTTTTTTTTCCTACCACCTGAGAAATAAAGAATAGGCCAGAGTTGCAACTCTCTCTCTTTTTGTTTTAGTATATCCAGTGTTTTCAACCCAATCTCTTAAAACCTAATGCTAAAATATAGATATATTCAGGCTTGCACCACAAATCAGTGCATTTTCTATAATACATGTTCTGGATGGATGAGGTGCAGAGAAAGAGTATTTAGGATCAGGAGGATCACATCTATCACTGGCATAAAGGTGAAATGTACGTGGGTTAATCTTGCCATGGCATGGAAAACCTGTAAAGAAATCAAATTCCTATCAAAGAGCACTGCATTCTCCACTGAACTGCCATTGAAAAATTAGCAGTATTACACACAGCTTTTGGGAAAGCACCTGCAGTGTCTTTCTGCACGTAATACACCCTGCTAGTGAACATGGACTCATCAAGCTGGAAGAAGGGGCCAGCAAGGAAACAGCTAGCCCTGAATTAGGGGCATGATGAACTTTGTATTCAGCTGCAGACTAGAAGTGCACAAACCTGAGCCTGAAAAGGTCTTTGACTTATTTGCTATGAAACCAACAGGCAACTGGCACAGACTGCAAGATAAAGCCTGTTGAGGAGTGCCAGTTTGTCATGGAGGCAACCACGGGGTAAGTCACCCCTGAAGGAGTATCTGATCACCTGATGGGAGCAAATCAGATCAGCACCTGATACAGAAAAGCAGAAGTGCGTCTCCTCTTCAGTTCGTCTTGCCCCAGGAGGACACTGAGGTAGGGAGAAATACTTCCTGACTCACCACAAATTGAGTAAAGAGGTCTCCCAGGGGAAGCTTGAAGTAGATTGGGTTTGGAACTTGGCAGCAGAGCTGCTAAATAGAAAGACCCGCATCCTTTAAATAAAGCAGTGATGTGCTAAAAATCCCTGTGCAAAGCTTGTTTATCGTGTTTCTTTCTCTCTCACTTTCTTTTCACTACACCCCCAAAAAAGCAGACTTGAAGACAGAAGGCAAACCTGAGACCCTGCCGGACTCCAAAAGCTCATATAACATTCATATAACAACTGCTACTCCTTTGAACTGCAGTATAGGGCTCAGCCAAGCCATGTGCTAGCACAGCACTGGGTCTTTGGTGATAGATTTGTAGCTGAAAACAATAATTACGGGAAAAAACAAGTTAGAGTATTCACAAGACCCTAAGAAGATTTTAAGTAAGAATATAAAAGCAAACAGGTCCTTCCCATTACTCCTATGCTTGAACTCATTTGCAATAAGCTGAGAGAAGCTCCAATAAGCATCATTAGGAACGAATGCATCAGACCCCATGTCTTACAAACGCAGAAGCATACTCTACTTCAGAAGCACTTTATTGACACAAATGTAGTCAGGAGATGACAAAGAAAATTATGCCTTTTTAAAGCTGTAAAACAAAGCTGGTTAATACAAATGTTTTCCTCAGGTAATCTACATTTCTTTAAGTATGGTACACTCTGTATTCCTCTGTACCTGCTCACTTCTCCTTTCTATCCTTCTTAGTCAGCATGCCCAAATTGTCAGTGAGACTGGCAGCACTTCAACAGGAAAGGCCACTAAAGCTGCTTACTATTATCTATTGTCATGATGTACAGCTACGTGACTTGTTTTTCCTATTTTCCCTCTCTCCTGAAAAAGACACAGGCGAGGAGGGAGGAAATCAGGACCAGTATCTGATACTTAGGAAAACTCCATTTTCCTAGGGAACTGCATGCACTAACACACCACTTACCTTTGTTGCTACAATGATACAAATACTACAAAGCAAAAAAATGCAAGTGTGAAAGGGACAGTCATGGATCAGAATAACAGGCAGCAAATTTTCTGCACATATGACATTTTAAAATCACTTCAAATGTCCAGAAGATACTTGACATCAGACCTGTAAGACAGGCAAGTACGAAGTATCTCTCTGGTCACAGCAACAGATAAGGAAAGCAAGTAAAAAAGTCAGGAGTGTTTTATCCAGCTTATGATATGGAATTTCTTGATCACCAGTCAATACTGTCAATACTACCAATGGTAATACTGTCAAACAACTACATGCTACTCCTTCAATGCCTGGACACGTTCCAGTGCAACCTGCTCTAGGTGGCCTTGGCTTGGCAGGTGGCTGGACTAGATGACATCCAGAGATCCCTTCCAACCCAAAACATTCTGCGAGTCAAAACCTACCCATCTCCCAGCGCACTGTGATTACTCATTTGGTTAAATCTTGCAACTTCAGCAACAGTTCCTCTGTATGTTAGCAACATCAATAAAGTGATGCTGAAGCTACTGGTTGCCTTCCCCTCCAGAGGGGTTTCAATCAAAAGGGAAGAATAGCACTAATATTAATCACTGAGCAGATTGGCTCCCAGGCATACAACAACATATCTTTATGCAGGACATGAATTCTCTCTCTAATACCACATGTGCAGAGAGAGCTGCTTCCATTCCTATATGAAGAGTCACACATGTCCCATACATACATCATACAGTACACAACATATCATCTGTCAACAGACATTTGTAGAAGTTAGCTTCCGCTGCTCTTTATTTTAATTTATTATAGTCATCAGGATACATATTTTCTTCACTTTTCTGACAATGCTTACAAACACACTGTAAAATAACATGCAAACCTTTTTGCAGTTTTAGAAAACACTGCAATACAAATAATATAGTACTACTAAATCTAGGTAAATGCTTTATTCATATGATATTGCAAGACATGACATGTATCTGTCATTCAGATCTTGCTGTGTCACACACAAACATTTCATTAATGCATCTTGCATTGATTTTTTTAACCTTTAACCCCCTGATTAGCTGACTGAGTCAATGGGTAATTATTTGATTCCAGTGTCTCTGCCACAGCAACATGTTCTCCTTTGTCACTCTCCAAAACCATTAGCTTAAGATATAGGAATAGTGTATCTTGCTCTAACAGTAGGTTTAAGGTGGAAAAATTTCATAACACTCTTACAGAAAGAATTAAGAATGTTACCCTAAGAAGGAGAGTCTTGGCTTCCCACAGCAACATATTTTCTACACTAGAAAGTCTCCACTGAAAACACTTCAATGCCATTACAATTTCATGTCGAGAAAAGATATTTTGAGATTTTTTTTTCCCCCCAGAAGATTTTATGGATCCCTCTGAGCCTTGTTCAGTTCAGCTGGATCCAAACCCCCCTGAGAATCAAAAATCAACTGCAGTAAAGTGAACACTGAGAAGCAGCAGCAGCTCTGATCCTGCAGGCATGTTTGCGTGTGCTGTCTTTTATCTTGGAACTAATTCAGTGGACAGAGACCTGCAGAGTGGTAAGGGGGCAGCAGCCCCTATGAAGCCCTCACATGATGGAAGTGGCAGCAAGTCCTCTCCTCCCTGCCCACTCTGCACCTACTCTGCTGCCGTGGACTGGGGCAGGGGGTTCTGCTCCCATGTGTGGAATTACTCACATCAGTCAGGTTATGGACACAGGGAAATATGTATGAACCCAAGAACTCATGGTATTCACTGCAAGAGAAGTGTGGCACACAGATAATTAGAAGCTCGCCCATCCTATTGGCCCATCCATATTTCACCATGTCAATAGACTTAAAGATCCATTGCAGAAAGAACAACACAAGTGAGAAATTCAGCTGAGGCCATTAAGTACAAAATGTCTAAAATGGTCTTGGCAGATCATCATAGCTTTATCTTATACACTCTGTCATGCCAAGTTTCTCAGGCTTTCAGTTGAAGGATTAAGACTTTCTCCTGAGACATGTCAAACCAGGCTCCCATGAATTCCAATTGCAATGCTAGGGACTGCATGGGACTTGGGATAATTTATTATGAAGCTGGCTTCATAGGTCTTTGATAATTTATTACAGATCTCTCATCCCCGCTTAAAGAGCTGTCCTTGATCAGCCAATTGTCTAAGTTAAGGGGAAAAAAATACAATCCTAGGCTGCATAAGTAGAGCGGTAATAAGAGCCAAACACTTCATGGACACAAAGAGATAAAGACAGCACAGAAACCTCACTCAGCTGGCTGCACTGTTTAAAGTGTCTCCAGTGACCACGATACATCAGTGCAAGTCTATCAAGGGTATTTAGTTTTAATTCTCTGTTTGAGTGTTACACAATAATAGAAGTGATGAAATAACACTGATGTGAAGGTTACATGTAGCTATTTAACTAGCTCCTCATTTAAAATTAAGCACTGTTATTCTAGTGCACAGGAACAAATTCAGGGGAGAGTTTGCCACTGCTCCTACATCCTATGAAGTCAAGAGAAAGTGAACTGACATATATTTTGAGCAGCTGTTAGACAGAACTGCTATTTGTCGATAAATGAAAAAATCAAAGGAAAAGACTGCAAAGATGGGCTTGTGGTTCTAAGGGCTAGATTTGGGGATTTTGTCAAGAATCTCTGGTGCTTTGGAACTTAAAAGGTAACTGAAGTCCTTAACCTTTATCTTCTAACAGGGAAAGGTGCATCAAGTAAACATGAAGAGCTTTGTATTTTCTAATCCATTTTATTTGCAATAACTAATGAAATAAGATGAGCATTTCTGAGTTTTCTCTAAGAATGCGGCATGAAAATGCTACTGAGATACACCCATATAGTCTACTCACCTTAAATTCAGCTGTCTTTTAATTTCTCCTGGTGAGAAAATGCCATTACAGGTAAGGCCTGTTAATGAAAAAAATGCAACCTTATGTCTTATAAAAACATCTTGAAATCCCTACTGCATGTGAGCACAGACTCCCTAAAACCGCAGGCACTACTCAGATGCAGATCCGGCCTGAAACATCTGAAATTCATTTCACATCATTTGTTCTTGCTTCAAAAGATTTTACAGGTGCTATAAGCACCCTAATCACCTAAGCACAATTGCTGAAGAACTTCTGTGAAAGTTTACTCCAATCACTGCATGGAAAGATGAAAAAAAAGCAAGCCTTTGTGTGCACACTCTTTCTGTTACCACCATACTGCAGTATGATGCTTGGTATTCTCACAGTTTATATTCTTCATCAGGGCAGTTAATGAAACCATCACCACATTGTAGGCCTTTTAGATCACTTTAGGAAAAGAGAAGGGGTACAACTGAGAGAGAAGTGAAGACAGCATTTGTATGAAATGTGGCCACATCACATCGCTGCCTTCTTGGTGGGGTGATCTTTTGTGATAGAGTTCAAAGGCCTGGCCACAGCTATTTCTCTGAAGATACAGGAGCTGTGTCCTATTCTTTTCCCAAGATGTACAGGTTACCACTTTTGTTGTGCAATTATGTCTCCCTCCTGACATCCCATCTGTCAGTAGGGTTCTTTAACCTCTGGAATGAGCTTTTAGTGTTCACACTGAGACTTCAGACATATGAATCCACCGGGAATTGCCATGATGGGCAATTAGCTTTCGACTTTGGCATAGAGTAGTATCTTCTAAGCATTTCACATTTCCAGTTCAGATGCACATACCATCAACAAACTGGGATTTCATGATGAGGATGTGGAGAAGGTGGATTAGCACCACCATGGTGCCCCACAGAGCTTCAGACTATGAGAACGCAATTACTGTGCACAGGTATCCTTCCTCCTTTCCTACTGGGGGAATGTCTTTCTACTAATAATCTTGGAAAAACTCATATTCCACTCAGAAGAAACCTGTCTGCTTCTGTAATGTTGCCAGAAGTGCAAGTAAGCAGCATAAGTCTTTCCTGGCTCTCTCCCTCCTGTGACTAGCTTACTGTGCATATTAAAGTTTTTTCTCCCTCCCTCCCCCTCTACACCTTCGTAAGGCTTGTGAATTAAAGGCAGGAGCGGTGGAGGTGTGATAACTTGTCTCAGAGTCCCTAGGCTGCATACAGCACAGCAAATCTTGCCATTGCGGCTGCCACAGGCAACAACAATCCACCAGCAATATCTACACCGAACTTGGGTGGAAAACTTTTATTATACAGCTGTAACATCAGGAAGAAAAAGTAAACAAAACCCCTGCAAACACAGCTCCTCCTCGTGCTCTCCCCCCAAACTGAAGTGTGCCTTTTGCTGCTGATTCCCCTGGGGTGGTGGGGCTGCCCAGGAGCACTCATGTCAGTATGTGCAGAGGCAGCGCCTGCCAGCACCATCGCCAGCAGTGCCAGTGCTCGGCAGCCAGCAGATAAACAAAGCAGCAACACCGGCTATCAAAGTGTCAAATATCTATAACCTCTAACACAACATAAAGATTACAGCAAACAAAATAGCCATCTAAGAGGCAAAGAGCTGTAGGAGTGGAGGAGAGAAGTGATTGTGAGTGCGGAGCAGGTGAGAATGCCTTTCCTGACACTGCAAATGGTGCAGAGACACAGGGCTGACATGTTGTGACTACGAGTTACCAGTAAGATATGCTTTTTACAAACCTAGGCTCCTTTCTCTTATGGTACTTTAGAAAACATTATCAGGTTTGCAATCAGCCTAAAAGCAAAGCGTGACTTGTAGGTCAGATAGGAGAACTCGGCAGCATTAAGAACGAGTCTCCTGTGCACAAGCCTCTGCAGCAATTTGCTCAGATATTTCAGGCACTCATTAGATGTTTGTTTCCAGCATGCATGGCAATTATTCCAGCTAGGTGAAGATTTCATAACGTAAAATCTTTTGGATTCTGACACACCAACAAAAGGCCAACAGCAAAACTACAGATGCAAAGCTGGAGCTCAATAAAAATGATTCCTGAAACGCAGACTATTTTCAAGTGACTTTAGCAGAAAACCTCTTAATTGCTGTCTTTATCAGTATTTTTACCCTCTGAACCACAGCTGCTACAAGACAGCAGGCTATACCCTGCACCAACCAGAGATGTTGTGCACCAGAAGGTATGGGCCTAATTCTTTCCTGATATACTTCCAATTTCAACGTCAGTAATACTCTGTATTCCACTGTTTGGGTTTGCCTGCTGGCAGAACTGCTGATCTGGACGATCATGTCCCAGTGCTGACCAGCCTTCCACCACTCCCAGCCTGGGAAAGCTTCCCAGTACTTGGAATAACTTTTGGGAGCATTTCAGCACGCACACAGAGGGCGGGCAGCTGTGCGCTTGCAGGTTGTGACCACGAAGGGGTTAAAGTCCTGTGTGAGTGTTTTCCAGAATGAGGAGTATTGTCAGCAAAAATAAAAAAGAATATGTTAGAAGCAGATGGAGCGAATAATTTCCCAACCTTTGCTACATAAACACTGAGTCTAAAGGCTCCGGGCGACTTTTACCCTGGACTCTGTTTTTGTCAGATCAATGACAAGTCACGTTAACAGCGGTGTTTAATTCTATCAATATGTGACCAATTGTGTTAGATTGTTTGGCCATTGATTTCACTTAGTGCTACAGTTGAGCTCTGAAAGGAACTGCTTTCCCCTGCATTACCACACACGGTGACAAATGCCCAGTGCTGCCTTTCTGTCTGGCATGCACCGAAGATATGCTTTAGGAAAAGCCAGGCTGCTTCCATGCCTGAGGAATACAGCATGAGAGGCAGGTTTGGGTTATTCCTTATTTATTTTCCGAGTCACCAGCCCATCCTGTGCAATTCTGTTTAGGTTTGAAAGGGGACATCCACAGGAACAGCTGAGTAGACAATAAGACACCAATTTGGCTGCATGAAAACAATAAGGCCAACCTGGGAAGCTGCACAGAAGAGGAAAACAAAACTGAAAAGGCTAATTCATACTGTCGTATTTACTTTTATATACACTATGAATGGGCCACATCCTGAAGTGCCTGCCTCAGATTCTAGCACATCTTGCTGAGGCAAACTCCCCTTGTGCAGAGTTTTGACCAGCAGTGACTTAATGGCAGTGGTCTTTAGTGCATCATATTTGCAATTGAGACCCTTCACGCCAAATTCCTAATAGGGATTTATACAGGGCTTGTACATCTCAGCCTGAGGCTTAAAGAAACTCAGGGTTTGGTGTCCCTTTCTTCTGTACAATGAAAAGGTTTTTTATAAAATACTTATTACACTTGAGGGGAAAAAGCCCCACTAAACCCAAAACACAGAAAACCCACTGAAAATCATATAAAACCCATATTTTTAAGCATTATTCCTCCTGTTGGAATTCTCTGAAATGACATAACACAGAAATCCTGAGGTTCTCACTAGCAACAGGGTAAACCACTACACATAAGATGAGGCAAATTTTCACTTAAGCTACTTTTGATAAACCCCTATTATTTAAAGCAAATAACCTAATAGAAAGATTATATTCCACATGATCAGGGTTTATGCTTCTTAAAGAAATACTGCACCTTTCAAGAAAAATGATGTCGCCTCCAGGTACCTGGCTTACAATTTCACGGCCACCTACCCAAACCTGCTCCCAGTCAGCATACCTGTAACAGGGAACAGAAAGGCTTATTCTTCATAGGACCATAGAGATAATGTCTAAATAATCCCATCTGCTTCTCTCTCCTGAGTCATCTTAGTGAATAATAAAACTGCCTTGACCTTTTAAACCCCAATGCACACATTTTTATTTAACTGTTTTCTAATAGTTTTTCTTTTTCACGTAGAGATGAAGTAACTTAAATGGCTCTTGTAGCTTTCACCTGTCCATTCACCATCTCCAGAGGTATTCCTGGGGCACAAGCAATGAGATGTGCCGAGGCTCCATGGGGAGTTCACAGGGCTTTGCACAAGGGAGCTCAGCAGGCAGTGTCCTGGGCTGGAGACTGTTCTAACACTGGCTTGATGCAGTCCTGCATGCCACTTGCGGCATGCTGGAAAGTGCATAATACACAAATCCAGTAACCTCTCCTGATTCACAGCTTTGCAGTTATGTAGCTCATGGGAGCTGCCACCAAGACTGTCAACCCAGATATTCCCAAAAATCAGGAGTTAGGCTGGAAGTCTTGAGGAGATAATGAATCAAGCAGTTTTATGGAAATACTAAGTGATCAATTCTTTTCCTTTTCAGATCATTTAGATGCTGTTTTCTGGCATTTGTCCCCCAAAATAGAAATATACTTTATATTCCTCATGAAATTCTTCTGTGTATCTAAAGAATGATGCTACATAGCAAAACCAAAACCCAGATAAGATTTGTGATAACATTTTATCTTATTTAACTCTAATTTTTGCCTCTTGCTCTGACCAAAACTATGCTTCAGAAGGTTTCTATGGCATTCCTCCTTCTTGGGGAAGAAGTATTTGGTTGGATAACAGTTATCACTGGGCCAGAAAAACAAACATGACAAATTCTCTGGACCCCTCATCCACACCCTTTATGTGGCCTCAATCGAAACCTGACTTTTTGAGTAGGAAGACATTACAGAAATCAACCAAGATGATGAAATAGAATTAATTTTACCTGTCTAAAGAAAAGAGGCTTTATTCTCTCTTGCTGAATTACCAAGCAAGGATCTGTCAGAGAGCCCCATTGGATGAAGCTAAATATAAGCATACGGCTTCTCAGCACGGAAAGCTTCAGTGGGACCTGTTATTTGGACAGTCTTTTCTTTTGGTAACTAAATTATTGTGGGTTACTTTTTACAGGACCCTTACAAGTGCATTATAAAATTTGTGCTGATTCACTTGTGATAAACTTATTCTTTATATTATTTAGCTATAAAATATTTACCAAAAATTAACAAAAAAGGATGAAAATAAATGTCTGCCACCAGCTGATTTAAACAGGAAGAACAAACCTCAACTATTTATTCCACCACCGCCCCCGCCCCAAGAAACCCCGCTGAAAGCTACAAATGACTACTTGGTGCAATCCAGCTCCTAATAACATACATGCCAAACACTCTAAAAGCCGAAGTTAAAGGGAGAATGGATTTATAATAAAGCCCAGAAGCCTCATAGGGAGGTTTTCCTCTTATGTCAGAAGCCCAAGATTGACCCCAAAGCAAAGGCAGGCATTTGAAACACCTTGCAGCTGCCTTCACTGAAAAAAAATATACAAATAGCTACATTCCAAAAAGGACTCAACTCTGCTCTCTCACTGACCTTTACACCACTATTAAAGGCGGGGAGAACAGCTCTCCAACCTCACCTGCATTCAGCTCCGTTGATTTCAAGCCCATCTAACAAGTTTCTGATCTAACAGTGTTCGCTTCTAAATCTAAAAGAGAAGAAAAGTGCACTTGTTCACATCTATTGCACTACTGCCATGAGACAGGTACAGCAGAGAGTTTAATCTGAGTGTATTTCCCATCCTCTGACTCCTCTTGAGCCACAGGCTCTATAGGAGCCCGGAGGACAGCAACCACAGTCCACTCTTAATTAAGATGGTCAGGAGGTGTGCGTGTATTAAAACAGCACAGTCAGTGGGCTGTTGTGTGCAGCTTCCTAAAGCCTTTAGCCCTTGTGCGCCTTTACAGCACTCAGCTTATCAATTTACTTGCAAATGGCTCCCTGAAGTATTAACCCAGGTTAATTATTCGTCAAATATGATTATGCAGTGGTAATGTAAAAAATCGGAAATGCGGGATGGAATTTTTCACTCCAGCGGTTTGGCAATTGTGGCAGCTGGTGGAGAAGCTGGAGTAATTACCAGCCCATTCCAGCTGGTGGATCAGCACTCTGGTTCAGGGCGGGTGGGGGGAAGAAAAAGCAATAAAGAACCAGAGGAGCGGGAATATGAGCCGTGCCAATCGACGTGGGGAAAATTTCACAGCTGCTGGTGGTGATAAATGAGAGACGGTGGCCCTACTTCTAATCAATACATGTAAATGCTACTCATTACAGCTTTTATACACACTTCTCAATTAGCCTTTCCTCCCACTGGTAACAAGGAATGTCATGCTTTCTGGACTGTGAAAGTGGTTCGGCAGTGAGTTCACCTGCATCGGTGAGACGCAGGAACACCACTCGCAGCTCAGCCTGGCAGCAGGTGGTAGCAGTGGAAGGCTAAATTCCTCCTGTAATGTGAACTAAATGAAATCCCAAGTGTTGTCATTTAATTAAATGGGTTTTTAAATACCATTTTCTCTTTCTTGCAGCTAGAATAACCTGGGCCCAGACACACTCCTTTGCCTACCCCCAAGTCCTTCAACTGCGAGGGAGGAGAAAAGGGAGTGGGAAACAGCCAAAATAAGCATCTTGACCCGTAAGTCCAACTAAGTTCACAGACACATAAGAAGTTTCCCCATTTCATGTCCTCCTTGTCAAAAAGATTATTTGCCTGCCACCCCCCCTCCATGTGCTATTTAAAAGGAGAAAACAAGCAGGATGACACCACACAACAGCACCTCCTTGCTTTGCAGAGGGAAAATCCTCACCATCCGCTATTTTCCGGGAGCTCAGCCTAGCAGAGGCACTGCCCAGACTCACCACAGGCATCCTCCTGCAGCTCCTGCTGCCAGGCGAAGTAGCTCCCCACAGCTTACCTTGCCTCTGTGGTGGCTGTCTCTTGGCACAGGCCAGCAAAGAACTGAGCTCTAAATGGAAATATATCAGTACGTCACATTCCCAGGACGCATTTTTCATCACAAGACACCCAAAGTCTGCTTGTTTCTTTATTAATCCTAGAATCTATAGCCCCAAAACAAAAAAAGGAATCAACACATCTGCTAATTTTTCACAGGGTCCCCTGTCTAGTGACCACAGGTAGCCTTGACAGTCAGTGTGCTTCACTGAGACCTATGGCATTTAATGCTTCTCTAAAGAGCCTGCTGTGGAGTCAAGTGAATACAGATGAGTTTTCTCTCTTCTTCCTTCCTCCTTCCTCCCCCAGTTAAAAAAAACAACCCTCTGCTTTTCATGGTTGTAGAGAATAGAAATGTGAACACAAGGACCAGGGAGCTTCCAAACCCAAGACACATGAAATTAATGTTTAAAAATAAAACCCCTTTGATCTTCTATATTCATGAGTTTGGGAGTTGATGGTCTCAAAGTCATTCAGCTGTTAACACATCCTGCTCATGTAAACCAATACAGAATATGTATTTTAAGAACATTTTCTTAAGGTACACAGCCACTATATGTATCTGAAAATGTGGCCATACATGTTCTCCTTCAAATTAAAGAGTAAAATACCCCCTATTTCACCACATAAGGCCCGATTCATCTGTCATCATCAACTGAGTTCTTCATGCACATCCAAGAGCAACATCCGACCCTGCAATTTAACTCACACATGTAACCTTTCCACTTGAAAAAGTACCACTGCACTTTGGGGAAACAATGTGCAAAAAAGACCACAGGACAGCATCTTCAATAGGTCCTTAGCAGTCAGCTGAGTTTTCCACCTCACAGAGAAGTCAGAGGTGAAAATAAAATTTTAGAAGCACCATTAAGTACTATTAGTCCATAATTTTAATTAATGTTGCGTATTATAAGTTCACAAATTTAATTAATTTTGAGATGTCTGCTTTGTAGACTTCTGAGTGTCACAGACAGACACTGAAACATATCATGCTGTTTAGAGCTTCAGTACTCAGGCTGCTTATGCATTCAGCCAGAGATGTAAGACACGTGGTTGGGTGCTTTCTTGCCTTACTCTTGAGCACAACATATTGCAGAAACACCATGTAGCTGTGTAAAACTGAATTTTTCCAACCAAGCAGAGAAAAAGTATGATTGGAGGTACATCACCAGGCACAGTGCTAGTCTCCCACTACTAGAGATGTGCCTGATTGAACCAACATGTGATGGTTTGAGTGTTTACGTGATACTAATCATATTTAAAATGTCTGTCTGCATACAGATGTAATTCTAGGTTCTTTAATCATAACTCACTTAACTGGCTTATTTAAGTTTACTTATTTTTTTTCTCCTTTGCTGATAGGTGAATAGGCTAAATAACCTCCATGCAAAGGGTTAATTTTGCCCTTTGCACTAGTTTAGCTACAGACTTTTCAAAGCGGTTCTAGAAGTGGAACATGCCCAACCCCACACTCAGACAAGCCCAGAGGCACCCTGTGTCTGCAATAAGGACACTGTGAAAGCAGGGAGTCCTGCCAAGCCATTGGTGTTAAGTCCTTATCTTGAGAAGATGCTGGATATGCCAGGGCTGCACAAATCAGTTGCCTCAGCTAATGCTGAGCCACTCTTCTATTCCTCTAGTTGCTGTTCTCAGAGAGATCGCTATGTTTAGTCCTATCATAAGGTGAAAAAGTTCATTCTTTGTGGTAAAACTTCATTCAAGTCTCTGTACTTGCACTAGCAGCTTGCCACCTTTATGAACACTAGCTTTTATTACAATACAGCCCCTCAAAGTGTTTGGATTAACTAGGATCCACCGTACCTTCTGTCTATTAGATGTATCAATATATACTTACTACTTTTCCATCTTCCACAACATATTTCTGATACACACACATGCAATATGATGCACACATTTGATGCAGTAATTTTTTAAACTCGATAGTTTATATATAGGCTTCTCTTTGTACACCATATGAATGCATTTTTAATTATACATAATCCTATTTGTTTCCCTAAGTGTATGAGCCTAAGCACTGAGCCGTGCTTCCATTCCTTATTAAAAGGTGTATGTGTGTACTCCTTTTTACATATTGACATGTTTCATACTGATAGAAAAAAGAGTGAGGAACAAGAGGAACACTGCAGATAGAAACAACAGGTTATGAGCTGTAGCAAGGTGATTTACATAATGTTTTACATGTGTTTAAATGTAGTTTCACTTGTAAAAAAACACTGTTGGTATTGGCAATATATTTTTATTGAACACTAAACCATACATCTGCTATCCTGAATAGGTGATCCACACAGTTCGGTACTTTCTCAGTGATCCCATTCTGTACTGCCCTAAAACCATGAGATTCTGGGTTTCTCTCTCCCTGCTTGCTACAAGTCCTGTAGGGTATTCGAGAGCATCACTACTTCCTTGTCACTACAAGTCACTTAGCTCTACACTGCTCAGCTGTCACTGTCACTGTTGCAACTTATCTACTTTATAGGCCCAGGATTTGTCCTTTTTTCATCTTCTGCAAGAGGGAAAAAAGGAAGAAAAGAAGTTCCCCAAAACGGAAACTTCCACCTTATAACAACTGTGCTACATCTTGCAGCTTTTCATTAACTCACACATAAGCTCCAAATGTAATTACATCTGTTTTTCTCATCATGTGACCCATATCTGATGCTATTTCTTTCATGCACGAATGTAAACTTCTCGTGGCAATTAGACTGCAATTAGTCCCACAAACAGTCAGAAGCAAAACTAAAGAAAGAAATTACAACTATTTGCAACTTGGCTTCCCTTACCAAGGCAAGGCACACACCACTCTTCGTCTCTCCAGATCTGCATGTCAGTCAGGACTTTATACTCAATGGTGACCCGTTTCCCACTGAACTTTCCAACTTCTCACTCCGCAACAATAAACACCACCTTCAGCAAACACCCACAGAATATGTTACACTCTCAGTTCTGAGCTCCTTAAAACCACAGCAGATGTTGAATACCTTCAGTTTCATGAAGCTGAAGAAGGGTTGATAAAACCTCTACTATTTTAAGTTACTCAGAAATGTCCCCTGAGTCTACTGTAACTCTGTGCTACTGTTCCACTATTTCTCTGTTACACTGTGCTTGTATTCTGTGATGTGCTTAGATCCAAGATGCTGACATAGAAGCACCACAGATACGTTCACACAAACTCATCTTAAGACAATCAACATCATTTCTGATTTGGGACACCCTTTCAGGGTTTATCAATTATGCTGGAATTACTAAACCCCAGCTGGGCAGTTCTTGCCCCTCTCAAAGGACTGAAGGATGAGGGAAACCCAGGATGCCACAGACATATTCTACTAATTTCCTATTCAATACAAAAGATCCTTCTGGAAATGGAAAATCCAGGCTTTTCTTTCCTTGCTTTCAGTGGATTTATTTTTCTAACCAAAATTATTAAAATAAGAAACAAAAGAAAGTGGCTTTCAGGCCTGCTAAGCCAGCCAATGCAATTTTCACTATATACACTTATGCTGGAAAAATAAACACTCCTGGATAAACAAAAGCAAGACTTTTCCACTGATTTTGAAGATATTGGAGCTGACTACAACTTTCCAGTGCTTGCAAAAATACACAAATAAAACCAACCTAACACAACAGAAGTTACTCTTTGTTGCCCATGCTTGAGACATAACTATGTCCTGTTATTCCATGTGCCTTGGAGAATTTGAGAACTTTCCCTTAATTTTCCAATTATTTTCTTGAATTGTCTCCTTTTTCCTCTTCCCTGGTCAACTATCCTGCTATTTCCTAAATTTCCTAGAAAGCTTTCTTTGTTATGTGCTCCCCACTCTTCAATACATTATTGCTGGTCTTTCACCGAGCAAATAAATCCCTAAGTTTTCTCAAGTTATCCTCAAGTATGGACATGAATTGTTCCGCCCCAAGATAAGTTTAAATATACTGTTGGTTTTCCCCAGGTATCTAAGACACTGCATTTATTATGCCTGCAACTCTGCTATTTTATAACTTATCCAAAGGCTGAATTCTAGCTTGCACGAACACAGATCACTGGAATAGAGCCTACGTGAAGACATGGGGCACAGTGGCTTTTGCAAAAGCTGTTAATGAGCTGTACTGAAATAGTAGCTGTCACTTTGCATTGGATCAGAGCAATCTGTACAATGTAAGGAAATTAAAAGCTCCCAGTGGCAACGGATCCTGTTTCAGTCATTAGCTGCTAGGGAGTGACAGAGACCATTCAGAGGACCAGCCCCCTGTGAGGTTCTTTGGTCCTCAGGGGATTCACTGCTAATGCTGTTTTATGCCCCACTTCTTTGTGATGCAGAGTGAGCACAAATGAATTACTATTTAATTTATTTATTTAGGTGCAGCTAACATTGCAGGGGAAACAAAAAAACATGAGGGGGCGGGGGAGAAAACCCCGTAAAACATGGATGCATTAATCTAACAATCAAGATGGCCCCACAAGCCATTTGGTGAATGCCTGTAAAACACCTATGTGGGTGCATGTGCAGTAGATGCGTTAGAATACAACGAATGCCAAATATATACTTTCCAGTCCTTTGCTATTTTCCTTTAAAGTAAGTCCACTGAGACTGAATTAGAAAAGCAAAACCTCCATTAAGTCTTATTTCAGTATAAGACATATGGAAGAAATATCTATCTATCTATATTTTAACAGAGAGCCTGAGAATATTTGCTTCAATCTTTGTGTTTCAAAAGAGAACGAATCAGGCAGAAGGACAGAAGGTTACAGATTAGTCCTGGTCATTGCTCAAAGAGTGTGGGTTATAAATAATAAAGGAGAAAAGGGTGAAGGACACTAAAATATAACTTGGGGCCCACAATGGAATAATCAAAGCAATGAATCTAATTTCAGCTTAAAAATACCAAGCAACTTTGGATTGTATGTCCCTGTGCTGCTCTCTTCTGAAATACAGGAACTGATACACTAACACCCATTTTTAACAAGTTCCATGAGAAGAATAAACTAAAACGTGTTGCTTTTTCAATGCACTGTAGATGACAGGAATATCTGTGTGCATGCGCGCATGGATACATGTATGCATATATATATATATTTATAGTCCATACACAGTCTTTAAAAGTTCCATGCTAAACATAAGCCAGTAAATTATATTTTAAATTGTCTTGCTAACAAATGCGCATGAGTTATGGTCAGTCTGTACACACCAGGTGTGTATATATGGACGTATATGCATACCTGGTATGGATATAGGCACATATTACATGTCACTATATGTAGTCGAGACATAATGTGTATATAGACATATATATGTAATATATGTGTATATTACATGTATATGTACTATAGACATATCTATATATGTATAGATACACATGTGTATATATACATTCACACATGCAGAATTTTTCTGTCATTGCTACAGAACTGTTTCTAAAGGGCAATAGGTGGGGCTAAATCTGAAAACCTGCCATATGACAGTTACTGATCTGACATACTTGCAAGATGAGGCATATTATGTGAATCACTGCAAGGAGCTGAGAGGCAAATATCTTCAATACACAACCCTTCTCCCTTGTGTGAGAGGGCTCTGCACTCCTAAAGCAGCAGTCGCCCTCTGGCAGGATCAGCTTCGCAAGGGTCTTTTGCAAGATTGGTTTTTAGCCAGATAACTCAGTGTCAAAATGAGGCAAGGAAGAAGTGAATCACTCGGTGAGCACCTTTAAAATTATGAAAAGCTCCGAGAGATAATTTTCTCCAGCCTCTTGGTTCAGAAGCTTCTAGGCCTGACCCCTGTATCTACTGTGGTAATGGAAAATCCCACTATTCCAGTAGGAGCAGGATCAGACCATCTGTTTACCCAAAGTATAAGCTTTCCTAAAGAGGAGCACTGACTACAGGAGATGAAATTTACAGACAACCCTGGGGCTAAGGTGATTTTCCTCCTTCATACATCTCATGAAAATATGCTTAGTGCTTCATGTGCTCAGAGTGAAGAGCCACATCCTTGCTCAGATCACTAGGTCAAAAGAAAAATGAGATTGTGTAATCAAGCACATTAAAATGGGAATGGACTAATGCTAAATTTATCTGGGCCTTAGGGGTGTCATCTCATAACCTTGAAGTGAGCGATGGTGGGATTTTAATGTCCTAATAGAAAAGCAAGCTGAGGCAGTGGAGACGGGATCACCCCAGCTCTGAAAAGGGCCCACAGTGGGACTGAAACTTCTTAGGTCCACATGCAGGTCAAGTAAAAAGGCAGCAGTGACACTCTGGGCAGTCCAGTCACTACCATGTGGGCAAGACACATTTTTCTAGGGGATTTTGAAATCATTCATTCCCCAGAGTAGTTTCTGAACTGTAAGAAGTTATTTTCTTCAATTACTATTGGCCAGCCTCTTCTGTACCTGTTTTATCTGGTTTTATTTCCTCCAACTTATCCCTCACCAAACCTGCTCTCCAGACTCAAGGCTTCGTGCCAGAACCACCACGGAACCACAGACAAGCAATGGCAATCATCCTGCTCAGAGTCTGTACACCTGAGATAAATCTCACTGGTGGATGCAAACTGCATTCGTCCAGCAATTTAGTGGCCAGTGACTAAGAAGGCTCAAGTGTGAAAAACGTGACTTTTCCATGATAGAAGAGTCAAATTTAAGCAGATTCTAAAGGAGAGAGAACATCACCCTGCCAAATTTTGTTCCAGTATATGCAAAAAGAGCCATAAATAAATGAACAATATTAAGCAATACATATTTCTGTGCTGTTAGTTCAGGAAACGGTCAAATCATTATTGTTGCAAAATTTACCCTCAAGCAATCATATGACATGGTCAACTTAAGTTTCAAGTTTAAAAACTTATGACTGGAGCTTAATAAAGTCATAAATTTCTGAAAACATGCTCTTATAGTGGAAATTATTAGGTAAGCCTGGCTGTATGAGTTCCTTCCAGTTCTTGTGACATAAAAAAGTTCCATAGTCATTTTTAGCTAAATTTTCTACTCAGATCAAACATACGTGTACCTCTACACCCATTGCTATTATAAGAGTGGGTCTTGTCCCCTTGCTGCAAGTTCTAATTGCATGCCATAATAAATAACAGAAGGCAAATCTCCTACATGTACACACACACACACAATTTAAAACAAAGTCTGAAAGAGAAAATTGCCAAATTTCTTCTTTGACAAATGTGAAATTGTACAAATGTCAGTACGTGTAACTGTAAATAAAACAGAGAAGAAAAAAGCTCAAAATAAAGGTCAGTGAAAGCTGAAATTCTCCCTCCTAGACATAATATAGTATATAAAGTTATTACCAGGCCTTCCAGGCCTTGCTCAACTTTGCCCCTTTCTACATCTCATCTCCAGCTGCTCATGACCTCTGCTTTGCGGTTTCAACTTACCTTTCCACTATCTAAGGTGTTTATAGAGCCCCCATTAGTGCAGTACTGGAAAAAATCTCACAATCTTTTAATGTTTTTATCACTGTGAGACAGGGACAAGCTATTCTCCCTACTTTATACAGGAAAACCTAGGTAAAGCCAGGATAAGGCATATTTTTTAAGTGCTTAGAAACTAGCATTAAGCTGAAGTACTTGGAAACTCTTAGGAGAAAGTCCATATAGACACATCAAACTTGCCTTAATCTATGTCCCTCCTTTTCTTCTTTGATCCTCAACTATTTTGAGGGTGCCCCATTTCATTGCCATTTAATCTTTACAATCTCATGGCCACAGTTCTGAAGGTGTTTAAGTATGCAGGTCTCACACCTAAATAATCTGGATTTAAGTCACTGCCAAAATATCAGCTGAGATCTTGCCATGCCTACAAGGCAATGCTTTAATACCTATAAAATTTGGGCTGTGCCCCCTGGTGTCATAAGAAGTGTAGAAACTGTGAAGAAGCTGCAACTTGAACCCTGGATTCTTGAACCCTTCAGGAAGACCTTCTTTGAGGCACCATCTTCTCTGTTTTCTGTCACAAATTAATTCTGACGCAACTGCCCAAATCTGGGAGCTCACTCGTTCATTCCTCTCTTAAAAACCCTCTTTATACTTGTTTCTGGCTAGCCAACTGCTACTCGCTGTCTCTGGAACTTTACTTTGGGTTCAAGTGAAATAACATCATTTTGCAGGTTAAAAATTAGAGGATGCATGCTAATTACTGCTTATATCTTGTCTGTATAACAAGCTCCCAGTTGTAACTTAGATAACACAGCTTTGTCCCTGGCTGAGCCTGCCTAGCCCAAGCTCTGTAGTAGGAGTCTGAACTCTGCTGTTCTCCCATGGAGGTACCAGAAATCATTAGGCACTTCAGTTCAATTTTAAAAGTAGCTGAATTAAATATGACCATAAATGATAAATCTTTTTTTTCCTCCTAATTTATTTTAATCTTCCTCTAAATTTTTAGCAGCATACCACAGATTTTTTTAACCCCTGCCATGGATCAGCACCACCAGCTTTGATAGAGCAATGCAGAGGTTTTAACTACAGGCACAGAACAAGGGGAACACATTTGGTGAGCCAGAAGATGCCTTCAGAGTGTGACAAAAAAAACCCAAAATGCAAAGATTCCAAGATTCATCTTGAAGTGAGCCAATCCCACATCCCCCAGCTGAGGCTAAGCAGATTCACAGACCTCAGGTAGATATTAGTGCCTTGCTTTTCACCCTGTTCACATTAGAGGTTTGCTTTACAGCTAACAGAGGTTAAGATCTTTTGCTTTCTAGTATTTTATTGAAGTTCAGACGTGGCATTCACTATGAGCAAAACACTAATAGGAGGCCAAATCCTCCTAAAGACATGGCAGTTTTAGAAGTAAGTGTTAAAAGGCAGCAAACCCCCCTACCCTCAGTGTATACCCACAATATTTTCAAATGTAAAAGCCCAGAATTTTACTATGTACTGTTTCCATTAGTTTCTTACCATGGGAAGAAAAGACATTTCTTTCTATGACAGAGCAAGAAAATGTGATAATCAAAGGTCATACCCCTATTTACACTGTCAACTAAAATCCCCTTCCGCTTTTAACTAAATATGATGTTCTTCAGCCCCTATCCCTAATTACGTTCTAAACCTGTGAGCTACTGAGCAGAGCAGGCATTGCAGATGCAAATGAGGCGAGACAAGTGTGTGGCATACAAGAAAATTTATAACATTAGACTTCGTGATAAAAGAAATGTCTTTAATTTATGAGTGACGCATTTTCCTGAGAAACACTAAATTTAAGATCTCACTTGATGCTTGCATGGCTTGCAAATTTCAAGGTAAATAATTCTGTGTACACAAATAATGGATTAATGAAAACTGGGATTAAATGAGGAGGCAGCAGCCTAAGAAACAGAAAAATGGTTGCCTTTAAGATGAATGCTCCTAGAACATTGGCTCAAAACAATAACCAAAGTGCCTTCTTGTTAGCCTGTTGTAGAGATCCACTTCCCCAAGAAGGATTTAAATTAAGTATTTCCATTAATCTGCCTTCTGCATCCCTAACTTGTGGGGATGTTGTGTCTGAAACACGGTTTATCGGGAAATGTAGCCTGCTACTTGATTTACATTAAAAAAAAAGAAAAAAGAAATACTAGTACAGGATGTTGTGTGCAAAGAGGCTTTATTAGAATAATCTCTCCCTAAAGATGCCTTAAGACTAACCCATCCACTGACCCATGAAGGGTAAATGCTAAATTCCTACAGTCAAATATTCATTTGACTCTTTGAAAAAGATGGATGAGCTGTGGCTCCTCTTTAAATTACTGTGAGATGGATAAGTAGGTACTATCATCTGGAAGGTGATCACCATCACTAGAAGCATCACCTCCCAGCTGTTAAAGATGACTGAATTCTGACAAAGGAGGTTTGTTTACATAGCCATAAAACTGCTATAGTGTCTCACTTCTCTGTCTCACTGCATGTATTTATAACACTGCTCTCATGAGCAGGTAAATTGCGCATGTTGCAAAGGCAGCTAGAGAGGAGACTTATTAAACTGTTTTTTTGTAAAGCAACATAAGCTAATAATTAATTTACAAACTGCCAAACCTCTAATCTTCAATCAGGAAGGAATTTATTAAAACAGTAACCATGAATGCTTTGCAGCAGTAGGCTGTCTGAAGACCCACAGTGAGTTTCCTTCTGCTGAACCAGTGACAACAGTTCTGTAGCTTACGGTGGTCAGGGCCTGGGCCCAGCAGCACATGGCTAAACACCTGTAGCTATCATGGAAGACCAATGGGAATTTTGGTCTCCTGATCCATCCCAGGGACTTGAACTGAACACACGGAGAGTCCTCTGAACACTGGGAGCTTAATTTGAAACTTAAGGAGCTCAGAGACTAACCCTTAGTGTATTGTAACCGCCATAGGGGTCCATCAGTGTACAGGATACAGAGCCCACCAGAAGAGGGAACCACAGTTCTACTGCATTAATGCTGAGTGGGGAGTTGGGAGCCAAAAGTTACCACCTCTCAAAGGCATAAGATCTTGGGCAAAATTAAGTGCTAGCCTCTGGCTCCCTCTACCAGCTGAGCTCTAGACAGAGGCTAGACGCTGCCACTGGATTTGGCAGGAACCAAGAACCACATAGCAGCATGGTCTTCCCTGCTCTGAATACCACAAAGAAATTCACCACCTTCGCACCATCGTCACTGCCGTGAAAGAAGTTCAGAATAGTGCAAAGATACTTGATGGATTTTTGTCAAGATTGTAGGTTACCGCTCATGAGCTGTGCTGGTCTGGCCCATTGCTGCATGCAGTCTTCAAGGCCGAGAACTACAGATACTTCCTGGACCAAGGACAACATCAGGTACGAAAGATCTTCCTTAGATATGGGAGAAGTATCCCACACAAACCACGTCAAAACAAAACCTACTCTTAACCCTGTAGCTGGTCTGTCATTTCAGTAGGACCAATACAACACAACCCTCTTCCTCTCCAGGCTGAATCAGCCCAGCTGTCTCAGCCTGTCTCCAGAGCAGAGCTGCTCCAGCCCTTGCAGCATCTTCATGGCCTCCTCTGGACTCAGTCCAACAGCTACATGTCACTCTTGTGTTGAAGGCACCACAGCTGAACATAGGACTGCAGGGGGGAGTCTCATGAGACTGCAGTAGAGGGCAAGAATCCCCTCCCTTGACCTACTGTTTTAGGGTTCTTTAGGTTTTTTGGAAGATTTTGACAGATTTAAACCATACAACTCCAATGCTTAAGCCTCAGAATTACAAGTTGATAGCTTATTAGAAGATAGGCCAAATCATGTTTCTACTGCAGTACGCAAAAAAAATTATTAACTACACTAACGATACAGTGTTGCCTTTAAATAATTAGCACATGTGATTGCAAGTGTCAGAATCAGGATGAAAACCATGGCTGTTTGATAAACCCATGACTGCTCCTGGTACATATCCCAAAAGCACCCAGTTCATTAAGAGCATAAAGAAATAAGCAATCATAATCTACTACACGAGAGCAGACAACCCCCAGACACATCACTTGAAGTCCTGCACTCTGGGAAGCTTGCAATCTCTCTCAGAGCCATCCAAAGTGGTTTAACTCTAGTTTTAAATAGAGAGCTCAGGTAATACGAGGGGTATTGTTTGTAAAGTATGGTACAGATAAGAATAATTAAATCTGATGTTAATTTACATAAACAACCAACGGGTGAAAAGCTTCTCCCTCATTTTCCTGGTCTTCAAGGCTTATGTGTCTAACTATATAAAGTAAAATGATACCCAGGGATGTTCTGAAGCTCTTTTTTACTTTTCCTTCTTAAAAGAAAGCTTCAACATTTACAAATACGTTGTAATATTACAAATAGGATATACTAGAACTGGGAAAAGGATAACATTATTAAAATCTAAAACACTGGTCAGTCCAGAGTGACTTGGAATGAGCATAATACCAGGTAAACACAAACAAAATTCAGGAAGAATAAGGTAACTGTTTTAAAATTGTAAATACTTGTATTTTCATGGCATAATTTCAGCTAGTCAAAGTTTGCAGCCACACTTCCAACCACAAGTTTGCTTTCCCTGTTACTGTCTTCCGAGTACCTGGACTTAACCTCCAAGCTGTGCAACATTCACTTTTTTAAACATAGGAAACCTGGAGTACACTAAGTGCTTTGCCTTTACCACCTCATTTTGTTCCCTCTTCTATATGACCCCTGGGTGCATAGGTTATAATAACTCTGTTTCAACTCCTATTACAGTTAGTGCAGCTGTGGGAATCTAACAGTCAGCATCTATGGTATCCCTATTGAATTCTTAATCAGGATGAAAAAAACAAAGGAGATAAATAGTTGAGGAGATTAGAAGACTTAACTGCCTCCATCTTAATAAACAAAGATAACTTTTCTCTCTCACCACAAAGTCCTAGGAGTCACGTAAGCAGATGCATGAGAAAACAGCGCAGTCTTCTTTAAAACATAAGCATCTGAGTCTGAAGCTGGCTTTTGGGCACGTCCTCAGAGAGCAAATCTAACTTCACCCCTGGAAAATGTAATGATTTCCCTTACTCTTCTGTAAATATTGCATGATAGTTATAGTTTAATAAATTTCACTCATCACTTTACACCGCAGATCTTATTTATTCACAATTGATTTAAATGGGAAGTGTTTCACAAGTAGTAAAAAGGAAACAACTCCTAAAGATACATCAATGCTTTAAGTTTACATTTCCCACAGCACAGCTCACCAGCCCTATAATGTATTTTTCACTCTCTAGTGTTTGCTCAAAGACTCTCAAATGCAATATAAATTCCTCTGTCAAACCAAACAATTATTTTTACTAATCCATTGAGAATGGCAGAAACCGAAGTGTTTGAACTGAGGCAGCCTGGTACAATAATCTAACAGTTCATTCAAGCAGGTGCAGGAAGTGTTATGTAAATTTCAACTAACTTCTGTTTTTTATGCATGAGCACATCACATTAATATTCCTCAGGCATAAAATTCATTCCTTTGACAGTCGCCACTAACTCACCATAGCCAGTTATCACCAAAGCAGTATCAGCCCACACGTGTTGCAAACAGAACATGTTTTCCTAACTACTTTAGTTGAAAGGACAATAGCTGTAAAAGACAACCTGGGTTTAACACACAGAGGAAATAATCAGAAGCAGCAGCATGATGCTCCACAGACACCACCAGCAGAGATACTTGGTAAGGTGGCCCTGCAATTGAAAGCCGAGTACTGAAAATTCTCTTCAGAGATAAGTAAGCTTAAAGGGCCTTCCACAAAAACTCCAAAGACTGGGAATATAAAGATAATCATGCAATTTTGGCTCATTCTTATTTTAATTGAAAATAACCATTAGAAAGTTTGTCTAGAGTAAAAACTTATTGATTACAGAGGCTAAGAAGTCCTCACTTACACCTGTTATACAAGGTCTTAACACAGATAGTGCAATATTCACAGTTTCATAATGCTGAAGGAGGACGTGAAGGTGGCTTTCCCCACTGCTTCAGGTTGTGGGGGATAAAAAAAAGCCCTTCTACAGATCAAAGTCCATAGAACCAACCAGTATGAAGAAGTTCAGAAAGCATCTTCCCTTAACTGTGGGCTACACAGATTGTGAAAACAGCATAATCCCCCTGGACAAAGTAACCTTCATGTACACCACTGGTCGGAGTAGAGCAACAAAATCTACCCCACTGAGGTCTTACCTCCCTGTACCAGATGTGCCTCGCTACAGGGCTCCTGCAAAGTTGCACATTACAAAGTTACAAACACTTCCTAAGTCAGCTTTAGCTGCCAGTGAGAAAACAGTGATGTCAGGGCCATAAGCACACCAAAAGGCCTTAATATCCTCAGTCCACTGACACAGGGCTTCCCCCTAAAACACCCTGCCCATCGGTCAGGGACTCCTGAGCATTCAACCCTTGCTTAAGTTGCATTTCAGTTGTACCAGTCACCAGACCTGTCTCTTGCCCTGTCTCTTGGACAAGTCTTGGATCTACATTGTAAGTAGCTTGTCTCCTGAGCCAAAGTCTTGTTCATATGTCATAACCTTGTCTCTAGTCCTGTCTTTCCCCATTTGCATTTGTTCCTGTCAGAGCAGACTGGGTAGGCCTTGGAACTGGTTTTAGACCACATTAGACACCCTTCTCCATCCGTAGGGGTCACACTCCACTTCTGGCTCACTAGAAGTGGAGAAGGATGTCTAGTCCTCCAAAATTATTCTTATTACCCTGTCTGCAGCAGAAGACTCCAGCAGAAAGCCTAAAGCTCATCCCAATACTGTGTTAAAAACTGTACCCCTCTGTTGTGCTCCAACCCACATTCCCACCATCACAGACATCACATGCCATTAGTCTTCCACAAACGCTTCCCTTCATTAGCACAGTTCTAAGCACAAGACCATTCATCCACAATAGAGACTATTCTTAGCCAACAGAAACCCAACAAGTTGTTGGAGAGAACCTTCCACTGATATCTGTACTAGACTGCCCATCATCAGCAGAGTCACATCATTGCCTGGGATAACAAAAGAATCATAATATCCAAAAAGTCCAACATCTAGGGTCTAAATTGCCATCTGACTCTCCAAAGACAATAAACTGCAATCTGGAGAGGGACTTTTGACAAGGGCCTGTAGTGACAGGACAACCAGTAATGGCTTTAACCTGACAGAGGGGAGATTTAGATTAGACATTAGGAAAAAGGCCAGGTTGGATGGGGCTTTGAGCAACCTGCTCTAGTGGAATGTGGCCCTGCCCGTGGCAGGGGGGTTGGAACTGGATGAGCTTTAAGGTTCCTTCCAACCCAAACCAACCTGTGATACTACAGACGTTATGGGCAAGTGCAATTGGAATTGCGCCTGAGGCACACAAGTTAAGGCCAAACTCAGAAATAAGTGCTTTAAAAGGAACACTGAAAATGAATCAGAAAAAAAAAAAAAAAATGTCCTGTGTTGAGTAGGATGCAACATAAAAGTATATTTGTGAACAAATATCAAAATGTTTATTGTTAGACATTTTGAACAATTTTAATTATCTAAGCCCTAGTTTTCATTTCAGCTGTGAATGTAATGTATTGCATTCAACTTAACAGCAGCAAGAGCAAAGGTTTATTAGTTAGTTTACAAAATCTCACAAAACAGGTCAATAAAGAGTAGGGAATGTCAGCTAAAACTGTGACTTACAGCAACACATGATTATAAAAAAAAATGGGTTTATGGGTTTTTATATTGCTGTGCTGCATTTGAGATAAAAACATAATCCCAAAGTAAAGTCTTTCCTGCTTTGCACCATGGGTAGATCTGTGTTAAGCAAGCATAACGCATTCCCATCCTGCCGAGACAGCATCTGACACACACTGAGTTTGGGTGTAAATGACCTTAATGAAGCTAGGTAGAAATGAGCCAGATAGACACAATCTTTAATAAAGTAACATAAATGACTATTCCTTCTAACAGTAGGAGCTAATTCTACCCTATATAGGTAAATGAGTGAACAGAGAAGAATATCACCCCACACGTTTGCATTGGAATCCTCCCCAGTCCCAATCCTCCCCAGGGAGAAAAGGTTCACACCCCAAAGAACAGGATGGCTTTATTAAAGGTTGTAAATACTTCTTCAGCTGTACAGCTATTGTGCTTCACTTGACACTTAGTCTCCAGCTACGTCTAAAGCCTTGTGTGGGTTTCATTCATCTCCCTGCACCTCTTGCTCTCTAATCCCAGCATCTGAAGGTGCTGCTCGGTGCCCACCTCAGGGCCTGGTAGGATGATCACAACACTTCTCCTGGAGTCATTACATATTGCCACCATCCTAGCCAAACCTCCCTTAATATTTATCTTGACAGTTCATCACATCCTTAGAGTAAAACTCCTCTCTATCAAGTTATAGGCCACGTGTCCCCATCACACAGCCTGGAGTAGGAGTTTCCACGAACTGCAGCTAAGCAAATTGAGGCATGAATGTTTTAGCATTTCACATTACTGAGCTTAATTTTATTGCTTAAGAGGCTGTTTAAAAATTTTAAGCAATGCAGCATTTTATTGCTACAACAATTGAATATCTTCATGGTGTTTTTTGGTCTCATCTTTATCTAAAATGCATTAATATGCTTTCACCTAAAATAACATTATAGAAAAATAAAGCATAGTAAACAAGCACAGCTCATGTAAAGCACCACACTTCTTGCTGCTAAAATATGCAACACTGGCAGCAGCTAATGTGCATCACAAGTTCCCTCTTTGGACAGTAGCAGTCCAGCAAAATGACCTACAAAAAATCATTTCTAAATGACTATTGATTGTTTTAGAAGCACTACATTTATAAGTTGTAATTTCTAGCAGGAATGCACATTTATATGTGTTCCATCTGAATCCACTGTCATTTATCACTTCTCATTAAACACACAAATTTGGCTCTCACCGGCACTTACATGACAATCCTAAGAAAAGGCAGATTGTACTGCAAAGATTGGAAAGTTATTTCAGAACTAATATCCTAGCATGTGACTAGGAAAGGCCATTGAGCACGTTGCCAGTGTTGCAACAGATCTTCCCCTGTATTTTATGGCACGCTAAGTAGTTAAACCAAATTGTCTTTCTGGAAGCCAGTCTTTGTTGCTTCTGCCTCTACGCTTCACAATTAAAGGAATAAAACAAAAGAGCACTAAAACACCCTCTTCCCTACAGCTCAGTTAAGAAATACCTACATTCAAAATGCTACAAATTCCATCGTCCCATTAGTTTATACCAGCACCTGAGCTTCACTGCACATGAGAAACGGCCCATCTCTATGCTTTCACAGGTCTCCTTCTAAATCATGTTGGAACCCAAAGAACCCTCTAATCACAATACAACCAAAGAAATAGTTTTAACTATTAAAGAGGCTTTGTTTTGTCTGATCAATTCTAACTGCTATCCCTTAAGCCCTTGCTTCCCACAGACTGACCTTCTAAAGCTATACCCAGAGTCGCTTCTTTAAAACTTTCTGAGTTTTAACTGACTTTATTGTAACATAATCTGAATCATTTAAGGGGAGAGTGTTTTCTGAAGACACTTTTGGATTGTATTACACACTTGAAACCTGCAGACCCTATCACATTGAACACATTCAGAACAGACGACCCACCTCCAAAAACTCATCTTTCCCATCTTCTAGAAATTGTGGTTTGTCTTTCTACACATACAAAAGTATAGCAGAAATGTAACACTGCCAAGGAATTCCAGCATCCACTGAGTTATTCACAATTTGCAAAGTACAAGTGAGAGAACAGCCTGCAACACGTGTTACTGTACCTAACTAGTATCAGCACATGGTTTCTCCTACGCTCAGAGCTGTTAAGTGATCGCTGAAACCAAGCAGCTCAGTACCTGTTGTTTTCAGGGATGTGTGACTTAATTTTCAGTGTCAAAGCCTGGCTTTTGGGGACCAAAGGATGCAATGACAGAAGGATTTGCAAAACTAGCTCCTGCTGCTTTTTTTGTTTGCTCCTGCCACTGAGGAAAGAGCTGGTGAAAATCTTGTTAGCGGAAAGAATGGGATAATATATACAGTAATGATCTTAAAAAATGCAAAAATGTTCTTGCATAGCTATGGGTTTCATTATTTATTTAGTAGCTTGTTCAATAATTTCAATAATTCTACTAGGCCTGAACAACAGCTCCACTTCAAAAGAAAACCCACAAAGCATTCACAAAGCTGGGTAAGTGCAACTTTGTGTGTGTGTGTGTGTGTGTGTGTGTGTGCGCGCGCATGTGCTTGTCAGGGACTGATATCTTGTGTTATCCAGTGTTTGTTTAACAGAATCTTATCAATGATTTAATGAGCTGTTTGTTGGGCAGGAATTTTCTAAGAGGAGATGCCACAGTCAGACACAGTTTAAAAAGAAAAACAGTTGAATAGTAACACAGAAAGGTTGAATTGTATCTTCAGAAACACATTTATGCATGCTTATTCACTTCCACTTACCCATGAAAACAATGCACAGTCAACTCATGTTAACACTAACCCAGAAGCATACAGAATTACTCAAAGTGTCATTGTGCAGGAGCTTAATAGGCACTTACTTTACATGAGTGCATGCTCCTCCCAGCCTCTTTGCATATTAGTGCAGGCTTTGGGTGAAAGATGCCTTGGTGTACATTGAAAAGGCACAGTCAATGTCACATTTGCCACTCCAGCTTTCTCAGTTTGATTTGGAATTCTACAAAATATTTAAGTTTTAGAAAAACTATATTTGTGCCCACCAACTGCAGTCCTCCTCCTCACAACTTTACATGTGAACTTGGCCTATTGCACGGTGCTCTCTCTAAAGCACCAGATAATTCTTGCCAGAACAGCTTAGAGAGTGGTTCAGGCAGCAGCTGGGTGCACAGCACAGAGCAAATCAATATAATTATGTTAGCAGAAGCTACTCCCTATCCCTGTTACTTTTAGGAGGGCAGGCAGAAAGATAAAAATACATCTGTAATGCCTTAAACATAGTAGCTTCTCTATCTTCATCTATGGGAATTCATTTTCATTTCCTGAATCCTACTGTGAATACTTCCAATGGACTGCACAATAGCTATGGCTTAAGTACCTTTTAAGTGGAGTTGTTGCTCAATGCGGGGATGCTCGGTTTGTTTTTCAGCAGTGAGTATCTGCATTAGCTTCCCTGCATGTATCCCTACAACTTCCACAGTCAGGTCCGAGAGCAGATGGAAAACAATTTACAGACCTGTAACAGTACTTGTTACTAGTGTTGTTTTCTGCACATTCATGCTTGAGAAGAAAACTACCAGGACAACATCCCCAAGCACACATGAAGAAGCCTCCTAGGGCACCAAGGGACTGAGTAAGGAAGACACACAAGCGAGCTAGGACAGATTCAAGCATTGTTGAACTTGTACTAATGGTCCTGTGGCTTCACACAGTCACTTTTCTCCTCCCTTCCCATGCAAAATGGGATTTCAGGACGTGATCTTTAATAAATATAAGCATAGGGAAGCAAGTTCCCCAAGACAGTGATACACACATAGCAACCAGAGTCTATATGAGCCCATAAGCTTATACTGAAAGATGTGATAATGAAACAGGTCTAAACTAGCCCACAGACCTGGTAAAAGCTATCAGAAACCAAATCCTGTTCAGAATACAAGTGTTTTAGAAAGACCACTTTCACTCTCCGGTGGTACTAGGGATCTTGCACAACTACATTCATGGTGCCTTTTGGTCATATTTGCCTTTTGGTCTTTGTCACACAATGTTTTGACAACATGAATTCTGCAGAAGCAGCATCTCCCGGTCTCCTCACTCAGCCTTGGAGGATGCTGGTTCTCCAGTGGACAGTGTGGAACAGAAGTGGATGCACACAGAATCACACTGATGTGGAAACAGCCATAAGTTCTCCTCCAGAATAATTCAGCAGAAAGCAGACCAATATCTGAATATAGATAGGCCTTATGAATAAAGCAGGAAAATCTTTTCAGCAAGAGCAAAAAATGCTGTTTATTCTGGACATAACAGTCTGGCAGTTTAAACATCCGCAGCTGTTTAAATGCATACTCACTTCTCCTTATAGGTTCCCTAGAAATACTGCACACTACATTGATATATTATATACACAAAGGCATTTACATGCGTAGAAGAGCAAATTCCTCTGAGAAGTCACTCTGCACTGTAGCACAAATACCGTACCACTGAGGTGGAAGTTGTTAGTGTATCTTACCAGCAGGTCAGTCAGCGATTCCATCTGTCTTTTTGACACTTTGTTCACAGCTTTCCAAATCCCTTGCAGTTTCTTGATCAGTGAAACCCTTTGGAATGCACCACGAATGCAGGTTACTTTTTCTTCAGTGTTATGCAAAGTCAAGCCATAGAGCAGAGAAGTTTTTTTCTATGAGGCCAAATGCACATACCTTCACAGCTGTTCCTACTGGAGCTGAGAAATTCCCGATTCAAAATTCAGAGCTGACTGCAGCTGAGTTTCTCAGCAGTGGCTTCTTTTTAAGAGGGGTTAAACAGCATCATATCCCCTTGGTTTCAATAGGAGCTGAAGATGTCTGCCCCTCCATGTTACATGGTCCATGTATAGTCTGTATACTAGAGCCCGTCTCATGTACCAATACACTCATAACACAATTCAGTCTTTACTTTTGTTGCTTAAATCAAAGTAGTCAGAAATAAGGAAAACAGTTTTACTCCATCCCACCTTTCTGTACCTCTCCATGTCCTTCATATTCCTTGTTAGCAAAAAGAGGGGTGTAATGCCAACACAAGAAGGGGCAAGATCCAGCTGACATTAAAATAATATGTACTACGAAAGAAATCCTCAGAAGTTTCATTCATGACTTCCAATAGAGATGCCAAAAAAAGCTTGCTAAAGCACCAGTCTTATTTTCTTTCCTGAAAAGCTAGAAGCCTGTACAAGCAAAGTGACTGCAATTTTAAACAGATCCAGTACCTTACTTGGGACTTGACTTTACTTAGGCAGCTGGAATTGCTGAGAGCTAAGTTCTGCTCTCCCCCATCTTTGGGAGACCCACACTCAATTCTTTAAGACAGCAGATGTGAAAATAAATACAGCTTATGGCTCACCCATTTCAGTGAGGATTTTGAGTAAAGGATGGCTTGACAGGCAGTTTACTCATTATCACTTAAGTTCTCAGTCCGCTGCAACAGTGTTTTCCAACATAGGGTGTGCAAAACAACCCACTGGGGTGCAGATATAAATTATTTTGTACCCCAATAAAGTTAAAGCTATTTTTAAAATTGTGTTTATTTCCTCTTCATCTCATCCTTTAATATCTATTTCTTGTGTATGCTTTACGATGTACATATTAATAGATCAAATATATATATAATTTATAAATGAATATACATATATTGGGGGTACATGCTCAAAAGCTGGTTACTCATAGAGGCTTGCAAATGGTGACCACTGCTTTACAGATGTTATGTTTTACTTGAGAACACTATCACACCAAATTTTACTAGGATTAATAAATTGCTTTGCAAATGCTGTCTCTAGTAATTAGTGCTTTCATCACTATCCTAAGCCTTGTGAAAACAACCACCAAAAGAACTCCTTTGGCCATCACGTCATCCTCTTCCTTCCTTTACGAGTCGCTAAAACACAGAACTACCACCCCTTCATTCTCTGAAAAAGTTACCTTGTATTCTGGCATTAAATGTGCTGTTCATGTTTGCAGAATAGAAAGGAGAAGGAAGAAACTGGAAATATGTCCTCAGGCAGCACACATTATCACAACTTTGGTTTCCAGAAGAAGATGCTCCAGACAGCTGCCCACACAAAACTGAATGGGATACAAATAGGGCTCAAAACACACGTGGCAATTCAAAGATCTCCTGTGATGTATCATTTAAAATACATCACTAGATTTGCATCTACATTTAAGAGTCATCTCTAGGTAATCCTACTGGTGCTGTACTATTTTAGTCTGCAGTTAGGTATCCCTACATAAGCTGCTGAAATTACTCCTTCTATATTGATATTATGCTGAATTCAGCCTCTTAAATCTTTACCCAAACAAAACTTCCAAGGATGAAATAACCAATGAGTGAAATCCTAATGATTCCAAGATTTCACCCCTGGAGCTCTTGAATATCGCACCTGCAAATGGGAAAGTGGGGGGGGTGAATGCATTTTAAGGTTATATTAAGACAACACAGTTTGGAATAGTGCACTGTTCAAAATATTTGCTAAATAATACAGTGTGTGTTGTTTTAAGCAAAGTTGCTTTTTTTTTCTTTAAAAACATTTTTAATGTTTCAACAGTGTATTACTAAATAAACTGACAAAACATCTCAGAACTAACAATTTTAATGCCTTCTAATCACACAAATCAGCACAAGATTTTTGTACTTGTGCATGACCTTCTTCAAATTATCCCCCCATTTTGGCTGAATCAGAATGAGTGTGGGCTATTTGATAAAAAACACTAAGTGTGTGAAATGAGGGGCCCTCATCGCTTCTGCCAGACTCCTCTTGACAGAATGATGATAGAAGCATCACATCCCTGGGAGAGTAAATGCAAACTGACAAGAGATGAGCCTTTAGATGTTGAATATAATCTTGAATTGTGCTTGAAGTGTCTTATTATCTTGTCTTTTGATGTCTGAAGGGGTGGCTCATTGTTAGAAAAAGGAAAGCCCTTGCACATCTTTGCCATCTTTAAAAATTGTTTGGCCTTTAACAACTGCTTTTCCAACTAATGTCCATTTCTCCTGACAATAAATATGGCAGGTCGTCAGCTAGTGACAAACAATTTACTTTACATAGCAAGCTTTTATGAGCTTTGAGAGCTCATGTGGAAGCATATTTTAAAAAGCAGTAGCCAATTAGCACTATTACAAATGTTAAGATGGCTGTGTGTGTGGAGTTCACTGTGGTTATTCCTTATCGCTGCCTTTCTGTTTTAAAGTCCTGTCTCCAGCATTTGGACTGCTGTTAAAGTTCTTTATTTCTCGTTGACTAAAAAATAGTCAATGAAAAATAAAGAGCAAGAAGCAATTTTCTTCTGCTCTAAAAAAAAAAAAAAAAAAAAAAGGCACTATTATAGATACACTATGTACGTAATGCATAAAATCATATTTATTAATCATAACAAATCAATATCAGGAGTAGTACAGCACAGTTTACCTGTATTGCAGACCCTTGCAATCACATCACTGTTTCTTCCACCTTCAACCAGCTGACTTTTTCCTTTTCCCCTCAAACTTAAAAGTTTAATGACAAATCAGATCAATATGATTCCTTAGCAACTAAATCACAGGCGCACTAGTTTTTCCTGTCACAGCACCAGTTCTGCTAAAGCAGTCAAGTTCTTTTTTCAGGTCTCCGTCACTCTGAGAATCCATAAGAATTCTCAAATGGATCATAAACTGTTACAGGGTTCAGGTTATTGTATCATTATAAAAACGTATTGATACAGTAGAGATGACAAGACATGCAGCTCTTGTGCTAGTCTATTACAACCATCTGAATACCACAAGAAATATCAGATATAAACAAAATAAAACAGTCAGCAGTAAGCTGTCTTTTAGGGAAACCATTTTTATTTTTTTTTTTAAAGTGTTTTAACCTGGTGTCAGGTACAGCAGTTACAGGAACCCGCAGAGAAGAAACTACAAAGCTAGAAGAATGGGTTATTAAAAATAAATAACCAAAAACCTGACCAAAGTCTGGAGATTTAATTTCTTTATATTTTTAAAAGAAATCTTTGCAAGAAAAGGCCTGATTCTGTTCCTCCTGATAAGCATGAATGTTCTGCTCCTGAGTCTTCAGAGTATAAACCAAAACCTTCCCTCCACCTCCCTCCCAGTAAAGCCCCATTGCCAGTGCTAGGAGGACACACCATGTGTTGTGACACATCACAGGGTTCTGCTGCCACATGCAAGCTTGAAATATGTAAAGTGCTATTCAAAACACAGCAGCCATCATTGCACACAGATGAGAGAACAGTGTGAGAGAAAGGCTCAGCCCCCAAACTCAATCCTTTGAAGGGCCAGGGTCACAAGCCGGTGTCCTGCAAATCCAAAGCTGCTCATTGAGTAGGACATCTCATCTGAGTAAACCTCTGCATCATCTGGTCCTGCTCTTATTCATTGCCTCATAAAAGCAAAGGGATGTGGGGGCTGAGGGAGAGAGAGCAGGACCAGCTGATTGAAAGATTTTTTTTTTCTCTTGTCAGCAAGCGTTATGAGAAGGTTCACTGTGCTGTATCCATGCCGTTAAAACCAGGAGACTCTGAAAGCAATGCATCAAACTCAGCAACAGAGACACACAAGAGTTCCCTTTGCACTCTTCATACTGGGGGGGAGGGGGGGAAACACAACTCAAATGACTTATGCAGATGCTTCTCTTGCTGGATATTATAATTACAATTACTGTACTTACGAAATAGAGTATTTTCAATTAATAGAAAAAGTATTTTTAAAACAGTCGTCTTTTTTTTTTTGCTTTCTTCCAGTTGTAAATTTCATTTTCCCTTCAGAGAGATTTGTGGCTTGCAGTCCCAAATATTTATGATTTCAGGCAAGGAAGCATAAGAAAGGAGGAGAAATATCCAGCCTGTGCATTTACAGTCACCTTCGAGCTCATCTATGCCTATCTAATCCCCTCCCCCATTTTAATCACTGCTGACTTTTGTTTCAGTAATAACTACCATTTATAGTCCTTAATTATTTTGAATGCCTAATCATGATAATCCATCCTACCTGTCCCAGAAACATCCCCTAAGAACTTCTCTACCCTTATTGGAAGTTTTACACAGGTTCCAACACCAGCACATCATCTGTGCCTACAGCAGGTCAGATGTTTCCCCTGCCACAGTCACTGCCCGTTTCCCTGTGGCAAAGCAGCAGAGGTGGAGTTGTAGAGCCTTTGCAATACATATGCATACCTGCACAGCATAGCAGACCCACAGTAACCCTGGGACTGGTTCAATAATTCATCTTTTGTTAAATATGAAGGCAGCAAAATTATAGAGTGGTTACTCCTTCCTGTCAGCATGTTTGCTTAGCTGATTTTAGCTCCAGAACATGGGAAGCTGTTGAGCAGCGACCACGTCAGCGAGGTGGCGGCCACAGACTGGCATGCAAGTATTGATAGGACAAATGCCCTGTTGAAATCTACGGTCTTCCTATGTACATGATGGACAGTCACCTGAGACCTGTCAGATTCCAGCCTCATGTTTATTCAAATCACTGAGCTAACATGACATCTCTACACCACATGAATAAATCCTAATTGTATGCAAAAGAAAATAGAAATAGTGCCCCATACTGTATATGCTCAAGAGATTAGAGTGAATTCGAACCATCTTTCTTCTTTTCCAGTTAATACTGTGCTATCTCAAGAAATACTTACACATACTTAGTTGTACAACATATTAAAGTATGCCTTAAGGTATATTAACTGAAAAGCAATTCTGACTTCTTGATTAAACACTGATTTTAGATCATTCTCTCCAAGGAAGAACCCACCCCAACCACCAAGCTTCAATCAAAGCAAGGAAACCTAAAGCAGACCTCAAAAGACAGAGGCAAAATGCATTTCAGTAGATCTGAGCAACAACTGCCCATGCACAGCTGCATCATTTCCAGCTGTGTGCACACACCAACAAGCAGCAGAAGAGAGGGGAACAACTCAATGCTAGTTTTTAAAGAAGTAATCTAATGGTACACTTCTGTAGTGAATACTGCTCTTCATATAAGAAAACCTTTATTTCTTTTTTGAGCAAAATTTGCATTTTGTAAGAATTGTTTCAGGACTTCTTAATTGCAATAAAATAATTTATATCATATTCCAGTCACATTGGTTGATAATATATACAAAATGTACATTTAACTTTTGTAATCACTTTCAAGTACCATGATTGTTCTATTTTCTGATACATAGCATTTTCCCTAAGACAACTTCAAACTCCTCAGCAATTATCATTTACCTTTCTGAAAAGAAAGGACAACCGAGAAGAAAAACAAAACTCCTGCTCATCCAACAATTCTTCTTGTATTTACTAAAATAAAAATAGAAATCCAAGCTAGTTTTAGGAAAAGATAAGCAGTAGTTTAGTGTTAGTGTTAAACACTATTTAGAGTGGCAAGGGCGTGGGATGATTTGGTACATGTAAATATCCCTGGACTATCTAGAGAATGAAGCCAATTTCATTGTGTCTGAAAACAGCAGGGTTTATTTCGCCAGGCAGGATGAGGTACTATTCTTCTCTAGATGACCTCTGCTTTCAAAGTAAAAGGGCTTAGTCCTGCTTTCGAGAGAATCAAAGCAGTATCACAACATAAAAGAGGACATGTCACAATACAAATCTTCCTTTGTTTCATACTGATATTGATTTTGATTTTTATATGGCGGAGAAAGAGAAATGAGACTCTACGCTAACAAATATCAAACCATTTCCATGACAAAATAATGTTCCTGTTGAAACCCACAAATTATGACACATTTAATTTTATTCTGCTTTTGCCCCTGTTCAGCATTAATTTCCTCATTTGGTTGTCATTTTAATGTAACTTCTACTACTGAGCTCATCAGAAATGATTCTGTAGCTAGCAAAATAATGTTATTGTGGTAGTGCTAGTGGTAGTCATGTAACAAGTCAGCAAAATAAACCATTAATGGAAAAAAAAAATTAATACACTGAATATGCAATTAAATCAAAGCATAAAAAGCCACAAAACTGATTCACCCATCCTCTGACCTTCTCTCCCCAAATAAAGGGGCCACAGGTGATGGATGCAACAGAAACAGCAGTTTAGCAAGGAAAGAGAATTAAAACAAAGAACCACCCACAAATGCCAGAAAGAACAAAACCCAGGAAGACAACACAACAAGGAAAACCAAGTGCTACATAGGATATTAAAGAGAAAAATGATCCACAGGAGAATGGCAACTGTTACTATGAGCTTCCTACAGCTACCTCTGCCTTTGGATATTTTTAAAAAATTTATTAACCTGACAGCAGGAAACTTTACACATATTGCCCCCTGACAGGGGGCCAGCTTGGTATAAGCACTTGCTATCTCTTTGTTTAGCATAAGGAAATCAAGAGAGGTGTTAAGTGGTGTCATGTGCACATTTGGGCAAACATAACATCACCTCCATCTGCCTCACCCTCACATTTCCATGGAGAACTTGCTTAATTGTGAAAAGTCCAATAGAAACATCCAATTCTCCTTCCTTCTCTTCTCTATGTTTGCTTCCTTTTTAATGTGCAAGTGTCTGATCTATTATTAATCTCAAAACACAAACTGGCAAGGATCTCAATCAAAGAAAGTAACAGTTCTTTCACAAATTACCTGTTTACTGCCTAGTAGCCAGCAAGTCCCCTTTGAAACAGCCAGCCACTAACATCGCTCTTAAACAAGTTTGTTGTTATTTTGATAGCTTCAAAGACAGGCAGAAGAAAGATTAATTAAAAATGAACTATTTGTCATCCAGTCACACCAATTACATCCTAGGATCTCGTTCTTTTTTTCCTTCCCTCTGTTAGTTGTTCCGTATCCACATAAAGAAAAATCATTTAAGAAACACGTAACATACACTTAGCTCAAAAGAATTTAGCAAAGTCGTAATTAGAAATTCATGAGAACAACTGTCTTAAAAAAAAAAAATCCCACAATTAACTTCCTCCTCATTCAAAACAGCTTTTGTTGTTTGTTTGCCTATTTTAAAATAGGCTGCCTCTGCCACAGTTCAGAGACAGCCACAAGAGGCTCCTTTATTTCCATACGAGCAAGGGACTTCATAAGTGGGGCTGCAATATTTGCCCTTCATCAGCCCAATATTGCTTTCACCAAAGGTTAAAGGGGGCAGATTTCAGTCTCCTCAGAGTTGGAATATATGTGCTACCATCACTGCCTGAGCTACCTGCAATACCTAGGCACAGCAGGAACACTGAGCCAGGGATGGATTTTCTGTCTTACCATTGCACTGTGCTTTGTGTTTAAATACTCATAACATCTTTTTAGGCCTTAATGGGCATTTATTCCCCATTCACAAATGCATCCCCCACTGACTACATTAAGAACTCTGCCAAGAAGTCAGACAATAAGATTATTCAGAGTAGTTATTCAAGTCCCTAACTGTTTGCAAACACTTAAAAATCCTCATGTCAAATATATCCTGCATTTACATGGCCAGATCTTCAGATTCTTTCAGAACTTGTTTGTTACTTGAACAAGACACCACTACATTTTAGAAAATAGATTTACAAGACTATATAATGATTTGGTTTTGTAAACATGCCATCCATTAATGTTTCTCATTGACATAGTCTTTGTAATGAAATAGTGCCCCTAATCCACAGATTACTTGCTCTAATAAAAGTATCACACATTCAAGCAGTAGCAGGATCAGTGCTATAGCCCCTTACGATGGCATGGATAACCGACAGTATCTCAGAAAAAAGTCTCCACATTGTGGAAATTACTGAGTAAGATTATATGAACAGACAAGAACCTTTATATGCAGGTTAAACTTTTCAAATGTTTGCTGCCTCTAAAAGATGGCTCTGATTTTAATATTGAGACCATTTGGGCCATGAACTTCCCTATTCAAACAGAAATATTCACTAGAGCTTTAAAAGGCAGCAAGAGCGACAAATACGCATTGTTTTGTCACTGAATTTACCAAATCTTATCAAACTGTTCCTGATGAACAGAGCTCTTACAGGCCTTTAAAATTTGAGGATATAACCAAAACACTGAGAATCAGCCTTAAATACACTGATGAAAGGAAAGCTCTTCGTCAGAAGGCCTTTCTTCCCCCCACAGGCTAGATGCTGTTAATGACGATAATGCAAGCTTCCTCACAGCAACCTGGCAATGACCTCTGCCCTGACCCACAGAGACCACTGTCTCAAGAGGTGAAAGACAATTTTGTCCTTTATCCTTTGTAACTGAAATGACTCCAGTGCCATAAATTCTAATCAAGGCAAGTCCAATTTAAAAAATAAAAATAAAAAAGGATAACGTATGTTCCCTCAAAGACAAATACAAGGGATCTTTCTGCAAAACACAGTCAGCTAGGAACAACTTCTGCCCTGTTCCGCTGCAGCATACATGGGTACGCTTATAGAGAAAGACGCATGCAGTTCTGAAACATGGGTAACAATACGGGAAAAGAAAACAAAATCCCAAAGCCAAGGCAGGGCTTTGAAAAATAAACCCTTGTTTATGTAAATGTGTGCAGATTCATTTAACTCACATATCCACACTTCAGACTTCAAACACACACAGGATGATGAGAAAGGCAAAAAACCTGGTAGTGAACCAAATAAAACCACAGTCTTCAGATCCAGCGCAGGAAACCTAAGATTTCATTTCACTGGAACAAAACCTTGCCAGCAAAAACCCCAATATATAGATATATATATACACACATATATTAAAAAAAAAATAAAATCAAAAAACAAACCACCCAAAATATTAGCAGTTAATTTCTTGCTGTCTTGCAATTATTAAATAGGAAACACTTGTGCTCCACAGTTACAGGCTTGGTCTTACATTCACTATATACTTACAGCTTGCTTTATTTCAGCAAGTTTGATGCATACAACTACAGGGTCAATCTCAAAGAGCAACTTTTTAAAATACAGCAAAATTACCTTACCATGCAAATGCATTCCCAGCTTTCCTTATACCACCAGCTAATTACGTCACAAACTACCTGCAATTAAGGATGAATTAAGGACTGGATCTAACTCTAGAAAGCTGGCCTCAGTCCACAGAGGCTTTTGGTACTTGGACTAGCCACTTCTTTCCTAAGATTTTTACAGTACAGAGAACTTTATGCAAGACATACCCACGGTGCCTACACCAACTTTTGAATCTCAACAGTTAAAATATTACACAGATAAATGTGAAGGGTTTTTTTTTATTACTAAGACTTTTCCAGATAACTTTTTCATAAGTTAGTCTAAACGTGCTTAAAGATACCATATAAAATGCAACTTGGATTAATTAACTTCAGATCAGATCCCAGTGTATTCATTCAAGTGAAGCTACTACTTAGCATTAACAAACACCAACTTTTCTCTGTAAGAGCCTGGGTTACTACTTTGAAGCATATTGCAGAGTAAGACAAGTTCATGTGAAAGTGACACCACCAGGAATGTCAACAGCCAGACTTAGTTTCTCCATTTAAGTACATCATATCAAAATAGGAGATTTCGCTTCACAAATAATTAACTACAAGATCTCTTGCAAATCAACTTGGCCTCATATTCTGCCCAACTAACCTGGGATTTCTGTAACTGAAACACTGCAGCTGTGCTATCTCCACACTTCAAAACTGGACTTCGGAGCTAGTGTGTTTCAGAACAGCCCTTTACCAACATTTCACAAATCAGAAAGTATTTTTCACCATGCTTTTTATTCCCTTGTTTTACATGATTTCAGTATCAAAATTTTGTATGCAGGTATGCAGATTCCACAAGTCCACTGCCGGAAATGCATCAGTGGAGGATTACAGATGCAAATCCTCAGGCTACAGGACAGCCTTTCTTTATAAAAACCCAAACCAAACACCACCAGCAGGAGATAGCAAGGAGGCAAACAAGCAGCAAGTACAACCCCTCTAACCACAGCTGCTCCTTCTGTCACTCACAGGTGACAACTACACTGCAGTGACAAAGTGCATTTTCCCAGACACTTGTGCACCAGTTTCAAGGGGTGTTTCAGATTATCCGGAATTTACACAGCACATGCTGGTATTTCCGAGACCCAAGGAGCTGCAGATTTCACTTGCTCCATCACTGACAGCAAAGCACACAGAAGAGAAACACGAAGTTTACTGTGTATCTTCCCAAGCCAAAAGTAAGTACAATTATTTGTATTCCTGCCCTTTCCTGACTTGCAGCAGGGACCACTGTTGAAAAGGTGCCATTTTTATGGTTTAGTGCTATCTGCTACCAAACAGAAAATAAACGCCCAGTGTTTCTACGGTACGCAGTGAAATACCAAACCAAACAACTCTGAGAAAAAGGAGGTGGATTTTAGGAAAAGGTAGAGGTGAGCAATGCAAGTCCTTGCAGAAATAAACCCGTCTATCAAGACAAGCTAAGCAGAATGTGTCTGGTGAGAAAGAAGAAAGCTCTTCACATATAATCATTCAACTCTGTTCATCTATATGAAAATAAGACTGGTGAAATACTGCTAACATCAACAAGACACTCAAATGCTGGTCCTCCATCCCAGCTAAATCAGGGCATCATTTTCACAATTTCTTCAAAACACAGGAAAGCAGCAGCAAAACTTTGTTCTCTGTGGACCTGTTTCCTCCCCTTGACTCTCTAAAACGCTCCACCCTCTCCTGCTAAACAGATTTTGGGCAAATTTTCACACAGCATATATTAAATGGTATATGGTGAAAGGAAAACTATAATCTCTGATCATATGAAACAAAGTTGGAGGAAATTGCCAGTCTCTGCCCCATCACATCAGTAAGTCCACAAATAATTTCATTTCAGAGACCGCAAAAGCCCAAAGTATGCATTCCTGTTTAATGCTATGAGTAGTATGATAAAGAGAAACAGCCATAGAATAATGCTCCACATTTAAATGTCAAAGCTGTGAACAACACTATACTTATTTTCAATGTTTACTGCAAATCTACCTTAAGAGATGCATCTGTGACATAAAGACTAATCATCTTGATTTTAAATTTGCTCAGTTTGATTCTCAAATGTATCAAAACAGCCCCACTGTCCTTTCTTTTATGTTCTCAAAGTTACTAAAATTAACTTGACAAGGGTTGCTGCTCAAAGGTCTGCAGCATCCATCATAATAGTAACAGAACCTCGATAAATGGTACATAAGTTCATACTGAGGCAGTTGAACTATTTCACCTACTTTTGTTTACTTGGAAACCTCTTTTTAGCAGTATAAGAACCAGACAAAGAAACCTCTTACCCTCACCAACAGAAACAACACAATAGATTAATTTGTAGCTTTTTCATTAGTGCTTTTAGGGGCATAAATTACATTTGCAGCTCAGAAGGAGACAAGATATTGTTGCACATCATTTCTGTATCCCACACAGCAACTCTAATGAAAAGTGTCTGTGTATCTTTCACTATCACCGAGGAGCATCCAGCTGACAATGTCTCAAAAAATATCCTCCCTTTTATTACAAGACTTGCCCTACCTAAGGACAGACATTTCACTGCTCCCAGATTGAAAAGTCTGGCTTTTGTTTTGTACTTGCCTTGCTGTATTTAACAGATGCACTCTGAATATTTGAGCAAATTAAATACATAAAAACACAGCTGAGGATATTTGTACTACTCCAGACAACTAACAGCCCTCTGAATTTTAGACATTGCAATCCTTTCCTGGGTGAAATAGACTAAAACAATTATTCCATGCTTTTTGAACATTCAAAGTGCTAATGGAAATCATGCTGCCCATGGAAACAAAGATTACTAAGAGGGTGCTTAAAAATAGATGCGATATTCAGTAATGGTCATTACTGTAGTCCAGAAATTAAGTTTTAGGATTTTTAAATTATTATCATTCTTCCATTTCTTTAGTGAAGTTGTTTAATAAAATATTTTGTGCCATATCTTTCAGAAAGAACATGCTCTTAACCATTTCAAAGAAATTGCATGTATTCTTTTGTTTAGAAAAGATCTTGCAGCTCTTCCTGAGCTGGAATACTAAATCTAAACAGTGTTACAGATTTCCTTATAGACTACAAAATTAGAACTTGAACCTTAGAAAATGGGCTCTCACCCTCTGTCCCTCAAAGCTGCATTCCCTTTAAACAAGATCTTTTCCCCTTTAACTTCCACCTAGAGGATCATGCAAAATAAGGAAATGTTCTGTTTCTATTAAGGTTTATCTCAAGTCACAATTGAAAATAATTAAAAGGAACTCCTCCAGGAGAGCAGTCCCTCTAAACCCAAAATGTCATTGTGTACCACATAGTGCTGCTCCAGCTCAGACATCTATCAACATCTATCACTCAAGCACGCGCCTCAACAGCCCTGCTCCCTTTCCTGATTAGAGATCAGAGTTGCTTGAGTTGGCTTACAGGGTGTCATCCGTTTGAATGACAGATGTCTGTGTTGGAGTGCCACTCTTGCTGCTTTTGTTTTGATTGGGAAAGGCTGCACTTATCTGGTACAATTTAGACTACTGAAAACTAAATTAAAAATCCAAAAGGTAATTTCTCTTTGCAGAGGCTTCAGAAGAAATATTTCATTTCTAATTTAAATTCCAAAAACATTAGCTCCATGTGCAGTACCCTTCGGAGCCTTTGTTTACTCAGTACAGAGTGTTATCTATGGGAATGTTTCAGCTCTCTTCAGCCAGCTTAATCTTTACCATATAAAATGATAACTTTGCACTTTAATCCAGCCTTAGAACAAGCTGGTAGCATGAGACACACCAGCACCTGACCCAATAAATGTTAACGAACTACTCCAAAAGAATGATCCCCCCTCTAAATTTATTTTTTTTTACATGCAAAAGCAAACCTAAAATGTGTGCAACTTGCATAAAATAAGTTCATTGTTGACAAAAGTTTTCAGGGCTGATGCTGTCATTCTGGTAGCCAGTCGCAATGCGAGCAGAGGGCTGTACGCCTGCACGCTCCAAGCTACTCCTTCGTACTTAGAACAAAATTGAGCGAACAAGGAAAGAAAGGTGGGGGGGAGGGAAAGAGCAGGGGGAGATTGCTCTTCCGGACAACATGGTAGCAGTGAAATGAAATACCTAGACAGACTTACCGAAGAGCTTGCTGGGAGTGTCCTCGCTGTCATTTGATTCCACAGGCGCAAGCAGGGGCTCATTCAGCTCGTTGTCTGAAGTAGCTGCCTTGTCCTCACCTCTCAACTCTGCATTCATTTCACTCTGCAGTGACAGCAAGGGCTTACTGACTTGTCCAGCTATCATTGGATCCTAGGATGGGGGAGAAAAAAAAAAGTGAGGGGAAAAAAAAAGTGGCAGCTTTGGTGTGCGTATAGTCTCTGTTCCACTCCCTCCCTCTCGCACACACACACTCACTCTCTCTCTCTCTTATCTCTGGCTGCTCCTGCTGTTATTGCTGGCTGCAGTCAAGTGAAGAGCTATTACAGATCCAATGAGTTTTCCATTACTCCCCACCCTATTAAAGCTCAACTAGCATGTGAGAGATTCAGGATGCTTTGGAGAAAAACTTCTATGAAAGCAACATAACCAACACGGCTTTAATTATGGGATGTGCTTTTTTGTGTGTACGTTTTTTTACACCTAACCCTGTCCTTAGCGTAGTAAGAAAAGAAATTCCTGTATGCTCCAAAGCCATGGAAGAGGTGCACTCCACAGTGATTTAAAGAGGCATCCTCAGCTGTACATTAACAGAATCAAATACACAGTTTCCAGCATTCCATTAAAATACACAACAGCAAATAGGCATTGCATCACATACATTCAACACAGATACACAGATTTCTTTTAACTATTCCTGCCTTTGGGATACTATGCTCCCAAAGTCCATAAGCACACACAAACACAATCTTTTTCTTTCGAAAATAAAATCACACAGAAACCATGTTTTAAAAGAAGATAAAATTAGGGAAGATACTTACACACACAGTTTGCAATTATTCTTGTGTTTGCAACATAATATCCCCCATAAAACATTAGACATGTATATACATTGAAAATGTTTTCCTTGCTGGTTTGGATCTGTTTTATCTTCTGCTCATTGAGGACATTTGGGGGTCAGGCATTATTTCCAAGCACACTCTATTATTCCGTTTGCAAATTAATAGGCATAATATCATGACAGCTCAGAAACCAGAGTGAAAAAAAGAGGAAACTAAAAAAAAAAAGAGAAGGAACAAGTGACCTTGTTGCGCTCTCTGGCAGCTATTTATTGCAAAGTTCATGCCTAAATGGCTCTTATGCAGAGAACAGGTGACCAGCGAGCAAGTAGGTTGGTTAGCATGTTCCCTATGTCCCGTCCTCACATTGGTCAATGTTTGCCTATGGGTTTTTTAATGTATTCATGTCTGAAAAGTGAATTTGATATGACACATGATAATCTATGAAAATGTTAATCAATACAAATAGTTTAAGCTGTCATCAAATGCACTTCTTTAGTCAATACTCATATCGCTGAAAACAATGTCACTGTCACCAGGGCTTAATTTGCACAGCACTTAAATATTGGACTCTGTGCATCAATGCACTCCTCTTCAAATACTGTAGGTAAACACATTTTCTCCCTATTTAAGGCTGAAGCACTCAGCACGCATTTAGCTGAGCCGAATCCTCCCTTTTGAATACCTTGATAGGTCCACTGGAGGGCAAAATTAATACTTAATTGAATCTCACAGTCATCAAAATAATCAATACTTTTTTATTATTTATTCTTTACAGTCTGTTGACTGTTTCAAACCTCTGAGGGAATGGTGGAAAGGATTCATGGCTTTGAAACACTGTCATTTAACAAGGTAATTTTCAGTGGGGCATTAGGGGTTGTGAAACATATAATAAAACAAAAATGGTGGCTTATAATAGGAAGAAAGAAAAGAATTATATTTCTGCCATCTAACAAAACAGGATAAATAAAAAAAGCAAGTGCAAGAGGGAGAGGGGGAAAAAGGAGGGGGAAGAGGGAGAGAAAGACTGGCTTTTGAAGGGTTTTATCATATCAAGAGCAGAGCTGAGCTTTCATAATGCTGACATTTCTCATCCTGACAATCCTAAACAAGTGGAAAGGATGAGATCGCAGATATCATCTTTCATCACATTCCCCAGCTTAAGAACCAACATGACAGCTTCTCTCCCCTTTACACTGTTAATTACTAAATAAAATACTGCTCTCTGTCAGCATTAGATTATTGCAGATAGCAACTACAAACATTACTCCATTGTTTTGCCTTTTTTTTTCCCCTCTTTAAACCAGTGATACCTACCTTGAACTCTTCAGAAAATAAATTAGGCTTCTGTCTACATATTGTAAATATATGAAACATAATCAATTTAATCAATGTGGTCAATCCATGTTATTGTCAGGCTAAATTGCTGGTGATTTATTAACATTTCATTCACTGTATTTATTACCCAGCAACAATCTCAACGTTTCTTAGATGTTTCTGGGGAGGAAACAGAAGTTAACAGACTCCTTTTGCAGATGCTGGGGAAAAACTGTCTTGTTTTGCCTTTTATTCCTGTTGCTTTACAGACAGTCATTTACTGAGGCAAAAAAAAATTGTTTCTTTGCTTTCATATACTAAATAATGTATTTTAGCAGATTTTCCAGCTAAAGGTCATTGTGAACACAAGCAGCATTGTTCCAAAGTCTGAGCTGCTGCTCTCAGTTTCAGCTGTTCAAAACTAACACCGAGAGCAGTTCTGTAACAAACGTGAATTGGGACAAAATTTGACCCTTCTTGAGTATTTTGGGGAAGGAAGTAATCCTGTCCACACAGCTACACTGCTCATCTGAGGAGTAACAGAACTTTAATGGAGAATGCTGCATTGGTACAATTTTAGATTAAAGTCTCTGCTGCCAAATTTTGAATACATGAAAAATGGGAGGTAGAATAATGCAGGAAATGTGACAACACTGGAAGAAACCACCACCCTTAGATGTCAGTGAATTCCCAGCAGTTTCAACAGGGCCAGGATTTTACTGGTTATGTACATCAATAATTCGGCCTCATCTGCAGTACTTTGTTCATTTCTGGTTAGGCCATGTAAGAAATGTACATCAGAAAGGTGTGTGGGAAGAATGATAAAGAGATCGAAAAGACTGGGAATGTTTGCATGGGAAAAAAGTGAGTAAAAATGAGCATGATTGAAGTTTACAAAATAATAAACAGCAGGGAGAAAACATAGATCAGGAACTACTCACCCTACCTCATCTGAGGAGAAAAGGGGCCTCCACTGAAATGGAAAAGTCATAAAGCTAGTAATAGTAAAAGATAACTTTTCCAAACAGTAAGCAGTGAAAACTTGTGGAACTCCTTGCTGCCAGATGTCACCAAGTCCTGCACTACAGTAAGCATCAACATAGTCGCTTGCATGGCTGGACAGACTGTTAGCAGTGAATTTAATACAGCAGAGCTGTATTAAACACAGAGGTAAGGACTAGAAAAACTGAAATAACATCAGCTGCTGCCTCCTCCCTCAGACAGTACCAGAACCTGTAGTTAACCCTAGAATAGCTCTCTATCAGGTGGTAAATGAATGGCAACTTTCTCTATAAGCAGATGGATTAGATACTGTCTAAAATTCCTGTCTACATGAAGACTAAATAACTCACTTAAATGATGGGTTGAAGGAAGGTTTGTTTCCTTCAAAAACACATTTTTAAAAAATGGACATTTTTTTCAACTTCAGGTTGTCTCCAGGCCTTCGGTTGCTTTCCCCACTCAAGTATCATGCTACTATTGTAGTGAATTATGCACGATTAAAAACTATTACTTTTACAGTAAGTGTAATAAATTCTAATTCCAGCTCACAACAAGTGGCCTAGTCTGCAAAATCCCTTGTTGACCAGAGGGGTTGTTCCCGTCTTTCCCAATGGCCTCCCTAAAAGCAACTCAGGAGTAGTTGCTATGCCAGCTGCGGAATCAACAACCTTCTCCTCTGCCCACATAGCAAGTGGGTATGTGGGCAGCCCAAAGAGGGCCCTCAGCACTGGAGAGGTGCATTGAGGCAAGGAATGGTGTGCACATCTTTTGCAGGTAGTCCTATCAGGATCTGTTTTCCTCCCTGCCCTGGATGTCTGTTGTCTTGACACCCAGAATGTGCCTTCCTGAAGGTGTGAAAGGTCAGATTACATGTTGCATTTTAACACAGCATCTTCCGTGGACCGACAGACACACTAAAGCCTTAGCTTTTCATATACAAAAATCGAAGTCTAAGAATACTTCAAAACCAGCCAGATGAACTTTGCAAAAAGGGTTTATATGCTTTGAGTAAGAGACAAGTGTACATAAAAGGGACATAATGCTGCAGAATTTCAGCTGGCATAAACACAAAAGTTCTACTTATGCGACAAGTAAGGAATTACAATCTCCTTACTCAAAATATAGCTGTATATACCACACATGTAGTGACAAATTTTACACCCATCTCTTGCAGATACTCATATAACTTGTCATCTATTTCTTGTCCAACTATCACTAGTATTTCCAGACTTGCCTGTTTCCTGAAAGATTTCTCTGACAGTTTTGTGCAGCGAGTGGTCCTCCCCGCTGTGTGCCTCCCTTAAGGGTGGCTTTACCTCCTGTAATTCAGTTGCAATACCTGCTACACCTCTGTTCAGCTCTACCAGCCTCATATGACTTAAAAAAAGCTGCTGGGCTTAATTTAACTGCCAAGATCATGTGGATTTGCAAATGCAAATTACAGTTCTGATTATACACCCTCTTTTAAAAGCCAAAACCTTTACCTTTTCCTTATCTGCAGCATTGTATGAAGTACAGGAGACCATTTATCACTGTGCTAAAAGCTTTGCCTTTGCACTTTAAGGGTAAAGGTGCAGTTTCTAAGCAAAACTATTTAATAATCAAAGACAGCTTTTAAAGGAAACTACATGGGTTTTGTGTGAAACATGCCCTAGGCGGAAGTCTAAAAATGGGAGAAGGAACTAATTTTATCCTTAATGTAGGACTCGGGTGACATAGCGCTTTATAAAGGCTTCATGCACAGATTTAGCCACTGGTCTAAATTTTGTACTTACTGTACTATAAACATTACTGGTTTGCATTTAATGACTTTTTAAAGTTTTAATTAGGAGAAAAAGTAAGATACTTGATTTGCTTTTATATTTTGCCCTTAGTTTGAAGTTACTTTGCACACACTTTCTCCACCTTAGAACGAGGTTGGTTTTTTTTTTTTTTCAAAGCATGAAATAAATCCTGCCTCCCCTCTAGAATTCTGGTCTTACAGAGACTTCTGTTTGGGACACACGCCATACATATGTTTGAGGGTAAACACTTCAATTATACTATCACTAAAAGTTTTTACATTGTTCAATACATTATTCTAATGACTACACCAAATATTCAAATTGTAGCTTATTACAATTTTTAATCAAAACAAAGCACCACCCTAACCTTGTATAAAGCTGTCCAAAGACGTAACTTAGATTATAGCTTTTGAGTGAGGAATACATTAAATAGACTCCATTGGGAAAGGATTGGATTTGTGTCAAACACCAGTGAAATTTCAGATTACCTTCTCCCTTGGTCCTCTTATGAGCTAGTCTTTCTTCCTTCACCTTATTGCATCTAGAGGTATCCAGTATATTTTTTCCCCATAAAAATAAAGATTTGTGACAGAAAAGATTTCTTACTCTTTGATTCTTTCTTCTTTAAACCTTTAGACGTTGTTTTATCTCCTGTCACTAATGTGCTGATATTTCCATCCCAATCTATCCATAGTCTGGTTCATGCAAACTACTTGGAATGAACCTTTTGTCCCCTGCTAGGCTCTGACTATTGCTACCTGCTGGCTGTCACTTCCCTGGAAAACTTACGGAGAAAAATCTTCTCATTTTCTGCACAGCCACCTGTACCCACCATTGTTAGATGGATGTTTCTATAAGCAAAGCAAACAAGACTGCTGATGGATGATCACTGATCACCCTTCACTACTTTGATCTTGTTCTTTTATTTACTGCCTTACATATTTATTTATAGTACCTATATTACTCATATTTAACTTAAGATCTTCAGTATTGTTTCTCCTTCCTCTTAAAGCAAAAAGCTGATATATCCCCTGCTCTTCTCACTCAATATGAACCCCAAAGAGTCTCCACTTTTCTTTGGATAGAATGGTATTTATTCTCCTCATGAAAATCTTTGTAGCAGAGAAGATAGTTATTTTCTTCTCCCTTTTCTCAATACTAGTGTGACTTTGGACATTGTATTTTTCCACTGATACTCATCTTCACATCTAGCGTCCAGATTGCAGTTAAAAGGGAGAATTTTCTGGATAGAAAAATAACGTAGCTAACTAACCAGTGCCTGCTTATATTCATATTCTTAACAATACTGAGCTTCAAATAATTTAATTTGGAACATTAGACAGACTATCATTGCCCATAGAGCAAGAAATCTGGAAAGGGACTTTTTACAAGGGCACATAGTAACCTTAGCAGGGTCACTAAAGGGGGCTTAAAACTAATGGGTTTAAGCTATAAAAGGGGAGATTTATATTAGACATTAGGCAGAAACTCTTCCTTGTGAAGGTGGTGAGGCGCTGGCACAGGGTGCTCAGAGAACCTGTGGCTGCCCCATCCCTGGCAGTGTTCAAGGCCAGGCTGGACAGAGCTTTCAGCAACCTGCTCTAGTGGAAGGTGCCCCTGCCTGTGGTAGGGGGTTGGAACTGGGTGAGCTTTAAGGTCCCTTCCAACCCAAACCACGCTGGGATTCTTAGGAACCTTACAGTTAAGTGAAACATTGTGGTTTTTAAAACAAAACCAACTAAGCTTTACGTGGCAATGTCCTTGAATTGTTGTGTCTTGAGATTGAGATACTGCAATGCACTTTCAAATCATAAAAACATCTCACTAAATATATCTCCCCTCTATCCCTACCCTCTTCCCTGTTTTCCCTAATGAAAATGTTTCATATATTCCTCATGCCTACTGAGAGCAAACTGAACAGTTCACAAGCAAAGTCCTAGCCAATTTGCTGGTTGGGTCCCTGCAACATGCTGATTAGAAGTCCCAGGTTAGGAAATGCAGGTTGGGAATATGCACGCAGCAGCTGCACAGCAGTAAATAGCTAGGTTGCCATTTATTTTATAATCAGCATGGGTTTATTGCTCTAAACATACCCCCACAGCAGACACACGATGTGCTTCAAACAGGAAAGAGATGAAAGATGTTGTTTTCACCATAGAAAAAGTAAGGAACTATGGTGTTGTAGAAGACTGCTGCATCTCTGGTCCAGAAACAGCTGATCTGGAACTGGCTGGAAAAGAGACTTGCGTGTATGAATCCAGAGTTTGTGTTTTTTGCAATCCACATGACACATGGGAATCACTAATGCCAAAGTACACACAGCATAGAAGCTATACGCCAAACACTGTTGGAATTGACTTTAATGATTCTGATACAATTAGGAATCTGATAAGAATCATTCCGCTCTTCTTGCAATCCATTTTATCTTTGGAGTTTTCTACCATGTACAGGGTGAAACTATATAAAACTTATTTATTAGGATAACAAGAGTTGTAACTTTGGACTTGGCCTGATTATAATGATTCCCCATTTAAATAACAGTCTGGATTACTGGACAGGAGTTTGTTCATCAGTGGACATGCAGCAAAAGTTTGTATGCATACAGAGGTCAAGGGCCAGAGAAGCTACTATGTTGGGAAGGTACCATGCTCCTCAAAACACATTTTAGATAAACAATGAACAGCCACCAGGAGAAGTAATAAGTCTTGAGAGTCATGAAAGAAAGCAGCCTTCTAGTTAAAGATTCCTGCAGCCACACAAAAGCCAACCCCAGTTTTAAGAAGCCAGAAGATCAAGCCCTATACATCCTGACAGGACAAAGGTGGAACACGTAGGAACGCTTTTTGACTGGGACCAAACATGGTGGAATGAGCCTTCAAGAGATTTTTCCTCTCATTTTGTGCAATCATTTAGGTGGGATCAGCAACTCAAGAGAAGTCCTATTCTTCTGCCATCTGGTCTCCCAAAAGGAGATGACATAGGAGAGCAATTAAATCTGAAATAAGAAGATTATTCCTATCAGGAGTAAGACTTTGACACCTTTTCTTTATAGGAGTAGTGGATGCTTCCCACTGCTCTGTCAGTTTTATTCTGCAGGGAGCCACGTCAAACGTAGGAAACCATCTAGAAAACTATAAGCCTGGAAGAATAACTAGGATTATCTAAAATTTGTATACTCTGGGGCCAACTTATCATAAAAGTTGGGAAAAAATCCATTGCAGAAAGGAAGACATTGTCTTCCATTAAGAAAAACAAAACAAAACTTTATAAAGCTATTCACCACTCTTAGGGGGAAAAAAAAAAGCCATTCTACCCTAGTGTGATAAACATATTGGAGCTGTCTAAAGGATCTTTGTTACAGAACCAAAAAGTTCTTATTCACCACCAAAATTATTTCACATTGGGTTGATTTATTCTCCACACTGACCACCTAAAGGAGACACAATCCTGTTCACCAAATCATTGCAGCTCATGCCAAGTCTTTACAAACCTGTCAGTTCCATAACTTTCCCCCTTTTTTAAACAAGTATTTGAACAATTTCGATTTTGAAGGTGCCTTAAGCACAAAGCTTCTCTTTACACACAGTCTTGCTACCTATGTTTAAAAGATCCTTTTAGAACTTACAGCATCCCATTATCAACGTAATCCTTCAGTTCACCATGAGGAAGAAGAGGCCATAAACGGCCTCTTTGGAACTAAGAAATGCAATCAAACAGTCAGTGGGATTCTCTCAGGTTTTCCTAGGTGAAAGATGCCTCGTAAGGATTTCCACCACGAGGCATTCAAATGATATTAATTTGGCCTAATCACAATATGGTATTATATACATTTTCCCTGGATTTTCAGCTGTCAGGCTTTATCTACCATGCATGCACCAGAAGCCACTTTGGCAGAAAAAACATCAAAGTCAGAATTCAGCTAAAATTGCTTTTAGAAACCAGCACATCCAGAACCACACCAAAACCAAATTTATAATCACTTCTGAATGTTGATCACGCAAGAGAAACTTGACTATGGAGCACAGAAGGGACTCACAGCAACTGAAAGAGGCTTTCCTCTTGTTAGTTAAATAAAAACTTGATTTTACATAACATGGCAGGATTTGCAAGTTGTGAACCAAAGAAACCATTAACTTGATTTTTTGAAAATCAGAGCATGGGTTAAACAGTAATCAAGCTCAGCAGTTAATTTTATCACTTGCATTTGGTCTAGGAAAACCCAAATCAAGGCCTGTCATCAGCCAGATATGGATTTGGCTCTATCAGGAAAGTCGCTTTCTGTTTCAGGATGGGTCTTCCCAATCTCTCACCAGAAATTCTTAAGACACAAATTAACTAAGACCTTGAAAAGACAATATGTTGAAACAGGGACATAACAGTTTTAGTGCAATGAAGCAACCTTTTCTATTGGAAAGGCTTTTTGGTGAAGATGTTTGAAGTAGTTCTAATTTAACTGCACTTGCATCCAACTCTTAGTTTGAATGCCACTTTTAAAAGCAATTACAAATGATAATACAATACACAGTCACAACCTAGACCACTTTAGAAATTGGGTATGTATTTTTTGTGAACCTTTCAAAATCCTTTATAAATAAGGGTATAATACTTAAACAAGAAAACCACATGAGGCAAGTCACAATTTGTCCAGAATATCACAAACTGATGGATAATCTTCATTTCAGTATCAAATTGTTCTTGATCAGCTTGAAGCAAGTGAGGTCTGCCTTGAATTCTTCTTATTAAACACAACTGAAGGCTTTCAAAACACAAATCCAAACTGAGGACAGCTCAGCCTTGGTTTTATACGTTATGTGCTTAATAAGACACCTCTTATGGGTGCTCTTCAATGTCCTTACTTTGCCATAGCATACTTGAACTCTATGGACAAGTATGGGACATAGCTTTTCTCACAACATGCCTTCTAGGGGTGGATCCCTCAGATTTCCTTTTATCTGCTGTATACGTTGAATAAAATATCAATAATGCTCCTCTGTTGAAGAAACTGAAAGCTTCACCTGAACTGAGCTTCACAGACTAAAATGGTTTTTTCCCCCAGATATTAGATGTATGTGCCATCAGATGGGCAGCTCCGAGGTTAAGAGTAAGAATCCTAAGTAGTTTTTCAAATGGTTCTCCTATGCTGAGATCATCTGACAGCCAAACTTGCTGTTATAACTGCTAAGTATACTCAATGCTACAAATACTGCAGATTAATAATGTTATGCTTTTTATATTTTTTATGCCTTTCCCATTGATAAATGAGTGCAATTGGGTTTCTTTAACCATTACAGACCACCTTCAGGGTTACTCTTCTTCTTACTAGTTCTTCATCAATACCTGGGTACCACATCTTTCTTTCCACATCGTAGGTCATAATGTATTAATTCCTAATTAAATGTGTTCCAAATTCAACATGTTTTTAACTATGACACAGCTTCACACTTCTAACACAATTTGCCTAAGGTCTTGGTTTTCTTCAAGAACTTGAGGCCTAAACAGTGCTTCACCATTTTGCACTTTAATCAAACGAAATCAATAATAAGCATAATAAGCAAAGAGACTCAAGCAAACACAAAAAAAATAAACGTGGCTACATTTAGGGTGAGTAAAACCAGAGACATAAACCTTCCCCTTTTCTGCTTGTTTGCATTTTGGACCAAATTCTTATTCCTAGATTTAAAATCAACTTTTTCATTTACTTTAACCCACATTTAATTAATTCATTCATTACTTGGGTTATTTATTTCTCAGCACTATAGTGCCTGAATGCTTAATCACATCCTTTGATCTCTACATTCTGATGCAGGCTAGAGTGTCCTCAGAATTTGTGTGCATATTAAAATGTTCTCTTTGGCCATAAAAATCAAGTTGGTGGGCAATTACTTCAATGTGACACCTTGTATAAGCTTACCATCATGCCTTCACTTTAAACATTGTAAGTCAATGAAATTATATTGTAGCCATTGACAACACATACAATTTTGCCTGTTTGATATCCCATTACTGCAATAGCAGCCACAATGGTTTGGGGAAAAAGCTCTTTTTCCATAAGAACGTGCTACCATTTCTGTGCTCACAAATAGGGCATATTTGCAGGGAACACAATAACACCAATTAAATTACTATCTCAAAATATTTGCTTGCTTCCAAGAGAATGTAAAGTAATGCACTCACATGCCTATCTATTGAATTGTTAGTAAAAGACAACCAATAGCTCCCAACACAGGATCAAATCATTCACACAAAGAATTAATTCACCTTTGCAGTCAAAATAGCAAAAGCATTAAATATTCCCAGACTAAATACTTTGCTAGGACACAGGATCAGTTTTGCAGCACCAGGATATACACACAGATCTTCCCTATAAAGCATGCGGAACTGTAGCAGAAAAGAGAAACTGTAACCTCTACATATATAATACTATTTGTACAGTTCTACCAGCAGTTCCAAATTTTCCCTCTTCTGCTCATCTCTCAGCTTCAGATCCTGGGCTCAAACCTACCTCTTCATGGGGGAAGCCTAGAAACTCAGAAACCTTGAATTCTGAAGGGAATACACTTCAAGGAAGAAAAAAAAAAAGGCAAAAAAAAAAAAAAAAAGCCAGTTTTAGAGGACTATGAGGATTAAATGCAGAATATCACTTTCATTATCTTCTAAGACCAAGTACTGTATGGAACAGCAGTTAATAAAACAAGCAGAAAAATCTAAATCCACAATGATAAAAAAAAAAATCTCAACTTCTTTTCAGTTTGTTAGGATCATATATTAAATGCAAAGAAATGTTGAATTCTGTTCCATGGATCAGTTAAAGAAAAGCTACTGAGGGGCTATGCTATAACCCACTTAGATTAATCAGCAACTTACCAGGGATCGGGGTGCATTAACATGAATTGCACGCTTAAGTAGCAAGTCCCTGGACTTTATCACATCAAAATCTGCCTTATCTAGTGGTTTAAAGCCTTTATGATCTTCGTCCCACATGGCCACATGCACAATCCTCTACTCAGAGAAACATTCACAACTCTACTCCTCAGCCCAATTCCAGTACCATCCAATAGTACAAACAATTGATCAAAATTACTGGCCTTGTTTTCTGAAGGCATCTTCCAGCCACAGACTTCCACTATAGTTATTCTGTTTTCAGAGACATCAGGAAAGAATAAAGAGTGAATGAACACATACTTGGGAGGAGAAATTGGTAAGTAACAATTAATTTCACCTCTGTCCCTCACAGCAACACAGGTAAAGTAATCCTTTCAGAAGTACCTAAACAGAGTGCCTACGATATCAAAGTGATTTGGGAAGACCACAAAAAGATGATGCATGAAACTGAGAAGTGACAACATAACTGAGTACTCATACTGGGATTCAAACCTATTCTTATGGTCTCATCATGTTACCTCAGCATGCAGTTACACTATAGCATTTCTTTCTCCTAGGTGACCTGTACACACCTTTAGGGGTCTTTAATTAGAAGATGACAATATACTGAACAGCATTACAAGAAGCCCAACCAGATATGTTAAATTTACTGCAGAGGAAATGAACTGCTGTCATGAAAACAAAGCCATGTTTATGCTGTGGTTAAATTACAGCTTTAAGATATGATAGTCATTTATCTATGGCGGAAGGGTACAAACTGGGCCTTCAAGCATGTAACCTGCATGAAGTATACATGCTGGAATCAATGGGATCACTCACATGATCAGATTTTGTGAGGTTAGAGCGTAGCAATGGGGGCAAATTGCTCAAAGGTAACCACAGAACTAAGTAGGAGGAAAAGGATGAAAATTACATAACACAGAAAAAGGCAGAGGAAAAAAAAAAAACAAACCAAACAGAAAAAGGAGTCCTTAGACTGCAACCTTCTCCTGAAAAGACAAGTAGAAAAAACTCTTCTGTTTGATATTTAAAGTTCTACTAGACAGAGAAATGCATAACGCAGGAGTGCACAATCATGCATGGTTATCGTGTCTTCTAAAAATCTATCACCTAGGCTCAGCCTAGGATCTCACTGTCAAAGTGGGATTCCTTCCTGCCTCGCGCACCACATTAACATCATTAATAAATTATGACCTTAGTAACACCTACTCTAATCCTATTGCCTTCACTAGAGTTCTGCAAGCGTCATTTAGCACTTCATTTAAGGCAATGAGATTGCAAAGGCAGCCTGGAAAGTGGAGCACAGTCTATAACATTGCTGATGACAACGCACAGCAGAGTCCCTTTTAGTCTCCCTGTCGGTGTCACAGATACAACAGTAATAAAGTCTGACTCTGCTTAATATGCCTGCTCCGCATGTACATTTACACTGACAGGACACTTCTAACAAGGAACTACAATCTGCATAGATATTACTTAGTGAACAATCTTATTTTAACTATGAGCATGACAATTACAGAATTTCATGGCAAAGTTGGTGGTTTTGTTCCCTGTACTGCTTCAAATCCAGCTGCTTTGGCTTGCAACATTTCTTTGCAAGAAAATAAAAAATGCCAAATACATTCTGAAGACAGAAGAACCTTACATTAAACTTGAGGAAAATTTGCCACACAATTCCTTTTAGCTACTCATGGCAGCAGGGGAGAAGAGCATGTGCTCTGAAGTTTTTCACTATGACTAATGTGCCTCCAGTATCCTTGTAGTTGAAGAAAAATTATTACCAACCCTGAATATCTTTTTATAAGGTGGAAATATGTAACATGTTAGAGCTTAAGTCTACTGAAAGAGATAAGCTGTGAGTAACCGACATTATAATTGAGCATAGCTAGTCTGTGTGAGAGAAGTTCCTACTTCCTCAACAAGTTTTGGGGAGCATTCAGGTCAGGTACTGTAATACTAACACCCAACTCAAGAAAAAATAGCCCCTTGATGTTAAACAGCTGTAACTGACAACAGGGGTGGAAAAAGGGACACAAAACAGACAAAACCTTGAAAACGCTGCAGCTGGAAAGGAAATTTTCTGTACGTCTTCATCTGGGCATGGAACCTCCAACCTTGAAGCTTCATTTTTTATATCAGATTTTAGAAGCTGGAGGTAAAGACAAACTATACGAGGCTGTGAGTAAAGATGAGGCAAATTTACCAGATATGCATTTCGTAAGAGAAAGCTGGAGGAGCTCCAACCCATTCACAGTGACCATACTGCCATCCTGAGGCTGCAACTCCAGAGCAAAGTCTCAGACTGGCATGAAGCAAAGACCTCCCTGCAGCCCACATGGCACAGTCCAGTTTTCAGGAAGCCATACAATTGATGGGGCAGTTCAGTTCTGCAAGGACATGAGGTTTATCTACTGATCGCACCATTGCCAAGCATGGATCTGGTGCAGAAGCACCTCCAAGCAGGTTATTCTAGTTTAACTTCTCAGAAGAGGTAACTCTGTACCAGCAGTCTCATTCTTCAAGACAGTTAAATGCATGCACAGAAATCTTCAGGAAGCAAAGTATTGTTGGTCTAGAAACCAAAACGCCATAAAACCCTCACAAACAACACAAGCAACAGCATGGGAAGAGAAGTGGGGGGCTTTTATAACAATGTCCAAGGCAGTCTGAGATCTAGTTTTGGGCAGTAACCTGAAAAGACACAGAGGTCTTAGAAAATCTAAACAAGAGATCTGGTTGATGGAGAGCTCTGTAGGAAGCAGTACTGGCATTCAGACATCTCACTTCCCAGCTTCTGTGGTGAACATTTCAGTTTATAAGGGGAAGGCAGACTCTCTTTTCACTTCTTTCAACAAGTAGAAGAAACTCAGTGATAAAACGCGAGAGATCATTTAGACCATAGGAGGAGGCAGGAATAAGGCAGGATAAGCAAAGCGAACTGCTTATCAGCTGGTGACTGTGATTCAAAACCTGACCTGCAAAATACATTCTGTGGACGCACATCACACTGGTAAGCGAGGGGTGGCCAAGTAGCTTTACCTAAATGAATACAAACACATTTTTAACTCTTCACCTAGACTGAGAATAAATGGTCACTGCAATAAACATTTTGGGTTGAAACGCACAGTAAGGTATCTTAAAGTTTAACATTACAAATCAGAAAATGCATAGTTATTTCAGTATTTTACTGCCTTCTTAATAGAGAATTTTGCATGCTTGGAATTCTTAAGCATGAAGCATTGATTTTAGGTTTAATTTAAAAAGGTAAAAAGGGAAGATGTTTTGTCTCATGAAACAAACAGCACAAGTCACAAAAGACATTCCTGCTCCATGCAGCGCATTAAGTTGTAATCACCTTATTCTGTAGAACGGAGGCTTGACATAAGATATCTATACTGCTACCAATGGTTTATAGACTCTTATCATAAGAAGCATATCAAATTGCTCAGGTAGATATAGCAAAGGGCATTGAAATGATCACCTGGAATCCAAACACAGTTATACACATATACAATTATATCCTTTCCTCAGAATGCAATCTTTTGGCTCCATGCTATCCACAGCCAATGCTAGAAGACTCTGGAGAGATGGATAAACAACTCAGTCTGGATGAGGACAATCAATCAAGGTCTTCTCTGGAACCAGAACTGCTGTTATAACAGATCAATAAATGCTACCTGTTGATCTACAACAACAGAATCCTGAACTTGTCTACTCAAAATGATACATATATACAATAACCACTGCATGTGTGCATGTGTTTATTTAAATACAAATTCTAAATAAATTTGAGGGTTTTATTAATGCGTGCACATTCATAAGCTGACATTGACCAAGATGTTCTTACTGCTCTATCAGCCTGAAATTCTGCAAGAAGAAGAAACAGAAGTATTAACAGAAAGTAGGATTTTCCTTGCAATAGCCTCAATAAATATGTCGGTCAGAGGAAAAAAATAGGTCAAAACCAGAAAGCGTATATCTCCAATAGCAAAGAAAAGAATGTTTGTGTCAAATCCATTGGAGAAATTGCCATGGATGGTTCATCTGTGTGAAAATATGATCCTTGTAATGCTGCTAAGATCAGCAAGACCTAGGATGATATGCTGAACAAGAGCTGGTTGCAGAAGTTAAAGGTGTCCATTGGAAATGAATTTACATGTCTGTTTGCCCAGCATTTTAAAAATGGGTAGGAGAACAAAGTATAAGAAACTGGTTTTTGGGCTGGTTCATAAATTAGTACAAAAAGGAAAGATTTAGTGTGAATATGGAGGTGAAGTCCTTACAGCTGTATTCAACATTTTCCTCATGTATGAAATGTTTCATTTGAACTCATCTGTTTGTCAGTCTTGGATCATATGTACTTTTCCCTGTGACCCATACGCCTCTGCTGTTGTATACGCAGTTCATCTTCCACCCTTTCCTAAAACACTCATAAAAATAAAGTACAATGAAATATACAGTCCCTTTAAAGCAGAGACTCAGAAAAGCACTTTTTTATGAGCCTACTATGCAAGGTCTGCTCGGGGAGGAGCACCCAATTCTGCAGCAATCCTCACACAGAAATCCAGTTGCCTCTGCTCCGGATTCTGCAAGCACATATTTCACCATAAACCTCAAACAAAGTTTTTCCTGAGTGGAGACATGGGAACTTGACCCTGCTGGGGTTGGCTGAAACAACCAGCTCATCTCTCTGGGGAGGCCAAGAGAGGCTGCATACTCTTAACGCAAAGAAAGTACCTTAAAGGGCAGCAGTTATTGAGTCTCCTGCAAAACACATAATTTGACTCCTCAGTGCGAATCATGCCAGGTCTCCTGTTCCCAAAACCCTCAAAATATTTGCTAAAAATAAGAAAGAAAAAAAAGGTTGTATCACAAATTGGCAATGACTGAATTTGTATGTGCCATGGTTTACCACCTTCCTGTGTTCACAGCCAAAAAAAGATAACCAACATGTGTTCAGAGAAAAATTATACGCATGTTGCAATATTTTGTCTCCCCCCTTTTCTTTATCAACATCTGATTTTATATTACACAGAGAATCTGGTGGCTCATTGGGCTATTGTTTGAGTTTTATATCATCTACCTGCTTACTCTTTCCATTATCTGCCAGAGACCTGTTCTACAATGGAACACGGCTACTGCAATGGGCTGTTATTGCCAATATCTTCACATACAAAAATTCAACTAATACATTTCCTTCTGTGCTTTATCAAAAGGACTTAGCTGGAAAATGTTTAACATGTATAAAAATGCAAAACTAAGGACCTTTAAGAGAGGATGTTGAGGTGGAGGATGCTTTGCTTTTTAATGAGAATAATATAAACTGAAGTGTTCTTACTCAGGGCATACACAAAGCCACAAATAAATCATTTCAGGTGAGCATAAATTCTGCTTGAATTGTAAATGACCCCGCTAACACAAATTAGATTGAGGCAGAAGCTTAAGTTCTCTTCACTACACCTACTCTTCTTTGGGGCATTTTTCAGATTCTGGCAACCAAATTTAGACTTGAGCTGTACAAAATCTGTGATTTCTAATGCTCTTCTCACGAATCTTTAATTACTCTGTATGATGTTTAAACAAAAAAATACTGACAAGGCCTTGGCTTGTTTCTCTGTTTTGGGATTGTTTTGTACCTATGCTGAAGAAATAATTGCATTTTATTTACTGTAATAAAAAAGCTATTTTTAATAATAGATTGGAAAATACAGGGGGCTGGATTCGCTGCTCCCCCTTTTCCTCTCTCCTAGCCTCTGGTGGACACTTGCTTATGCAGTGATGTAGGATAAACAGTCCTTCATACTGAATACTTACATTTGTGAAATGGAAGCTCAGAAAACACAGGATGAAATCTACG